>JAQIVZ010000526.1:0-62322 GCA_034700945.1 Arrhopalites spinosus
TTGCCACACAATTGATGTGCCAATAATTGCTGGCATTTTAATAATATTTGCTGGAGTTCTCAATAAAATTGCTGGTGTTTGTGATCTTTTTGCTGAATTTATTTTTGCTGGCCTTTACAATATATTTGCTGGTACTTTGGACATTTTTGCTTGTGTTTTCGTAGTTTTGCTCAACATGAAATTTGCTGGAGGTGTCAATATTTTTGCTGGTAAAAACATATTAACCCCATTTTTAACAACTCACAACTCTGTCCAATATGTTGAACTTCATGTTAAAATACAAGGAAATTTTTAAGGCCATGTAGCATCCCCTAATATAAGTATGTAAGAAGCCATAATGACAACTATTACAACATTCTTTAATTTTGTCAAAAATTTCATTTCTCACCTTCATTTATTCCAAGTCATAAAAAATACTATAGTCCTTGTATTGTACGTAACTACCAATACTACCATACACAATTATTTCTAATGACAAAGTAAGTGAAGAAAGTAACACAAAAAATTGTTAACAAAAGGAAACCATTTTGGTTCCTTGGAATAAATAAATGATGATTAAAATAATGTAAATTCTATTCCTAGTCACTAGACAGTTGCAAAAGCAGCCACTTCCAATTCACCCGATGGAAGTTGATCAATCACTTCATTCTCTCCTTCTTGTTGCTTTTGTATCGACAATACAGCAATTTCTTGTAGTTGAGCCTCATTGACGTCAATTTTCATTCTTTCTATTTCACTCCTTTCAATCTCATCTTCATCCCCTGATTCTTCGGGATGTACATATTGCATGTGAGTCAGTAAGCCTCCATTTCTTAAAAAGGTCATGGGACAAAATTGACATTTTTCATCTGTGACAACACTGTGTCTACTCCTATGTTTCTTGAATGTAGACTCGTCCCTGAATGTACTATAAATAATTAAATTACAATTAAATTAATATTCTTGTTTTATAAAAAAAAACTGAAAAAAATCTTTCTTACTGTCCACATTGGGAGCACTTGAAAGGCCTCGCCGTGTCCTTGGACGGATCTTGAGTTGGGTGAATGTGCCTGATGTGAGATTGTAGTTGAAAGAGAGACAAGAACGACATGGAGCAATATTCACACTTCCGATCTGTCTCTTCTCTGTGGTATCTCTTGTGTCTCAGCATACTTGGCCTCAAATAAAATACCCTGGACACAAAATAAATTACGATTAAATTCCCGAATGTTATATACAACGCCTATAAATCTTACCTAAGACATTTAGTGCACTTGTGAATTTTATTTCTGTTCTCAGCAGACTTCAGAGCTATTTGACGTCGTCTGACCAACGTCTTTGGATCTTTTGGCTTTTGATGTATTTTTCTATGTGTGTAGTAAGAACACGGCATCTGAAATTGCTTGCCACATATAGTACACAAAAATCTGGGATCCCCGTGAGTGTTCATGTGAGTTGCCAAATTCTCCCGTCTTGTAAATTCCTTGGGGCATAGCTTACAATTAAATCTACCCGGTTCTGTAAAAAAAGAATAATTTATATTTTGAATACAAATTCAGATTAGGTTTGGTTTTTTTATATCAATGACATACCAGCATGCACTCCCAAAATATGATCACTCCTGTAAAATCAAACGAAATTCTTATTAAAATATTTAATACTGTCCACAGTATATAGGAAACGTTAACATTGTTAAATTAAATTGTACTTACATATATTTAACTTGTTTTTCAATACGGCCACAAGTTTCACATCTCAGTCTGTTCTTGCCATCAATCTCAATATCCTCATATGGCCATTTATAATCATACAAGTATTTGCCACCACCCAAATGAACTCGCGGGTATTTCTTCCCTTCTTCTCTTCGTTTTAGCCAAGCTAGATCAAAATAATATTAAAAATTAAATAATTATTACGAATAAACAGTAATATTAATTTGTAATTCATTTTAATTACCATCTCGAACATGAAAAGTATTAAGATGAGTCACAAGTTGTCCCCAAGTCAATTTAAAGTATCCACAACTTGAACATGAAAAACCCCGAACATCATCCACTTCCTTTGTTGTAAATTCCCACTTGCCATCATAAATATATTTATCTTGACTTGGATCATCATCATTTGGCACTTTCTGTATTTTATCACATGACTCAATTGTTGGTGGTGGCTTGCTTTTAGTTCTTGCCTTGACCCTTTCTGTAAAAGTAAAATCAAGAAGGGAGAGCAATTAATTATACAACAAATTGACTAATGATGATTATTTTAAAACTTAAATATTAATTGAAATTTACCTGCAACATAATGATATTGTAAATGTGGAATCATTCTGACAATTGAATCAACACATTTTTTCTGAGAGATTTTACAATCATGACATTTGTAGAGTCCATTATCCAATTTCTCAAATTGTATTTTATTTTTATATTTGTACATTCCATTTCCACAATCAACAACATGTGGAGGCAGAGGAGGAATTGGTCGAGCTTGCCGCCGTCTCTCTGTGTTAACTATTTTTCACAATTTAATTGACAGTTAAAATAACCAAAAATTACATAATACAATATAATTTAATATTTAATTATTCATCATATCAAAATAATAAACTTACAATGATTCCTCAAATGATTAAGAATCCGACTTCGATTTGGTTTAACTTTTTTACAATGACCACATGCAAATCCACTTCCATCCATCTTGACTGTACAAGTCCATTTCTCACGATAGACATAACCTCCATCCTCACGTTGAAAGGCCTTGACAGGGATGATCTTTTCAAGTTTCTTAATTTCAGGCTTAGCAATGATTGGCTCTGGCTTCTTGGGTACGGGTTCAACAATATGATAAATTTCACCATCAGGCCCCATTAAAATGGGTTTTACAATTTTTTCATCAAGAGTCACCAAATTTTGTTTCCTTCTACTTCCTTCCTCTTGTTGTTGTTTTGGTATTACTTGGAATTTGGGGAAGACACGAGGACTCTTTTTTGTTGAAGTTTTTTTTATTTGAACTTTATCAGCATCTTTTTTAGAGGACAGACTAGAAACTTGAGCATCCTTTTTATTTATTGTCGTTGTTGTAGTATCTTTGTTCTTGACATTGATGGCTGTTTCAGGTGTTAGTGGTGATAATTGATATTTATTTTGTTTTTTATCATATCCAATTGGATGATAAAATTTTTGTTTATCATAATTATGATCAAAAATTGTACTAATATTACTACTACTTGTATCATTTGTATCATCATAACTATTAAACAAAATTTTGTCTTCTTCACCAATCATTACAATTTGAGGTTGATTTTGAGGAGCAATCTGTTCTTTTCCACTACTACTACTATTGTCACAATTTAAATTTTCATTAACAACTTTTCTGACATCATCATCATCCTTTTTAATTTTTTTCTTCTTGACTGAGCTCTTCTTGTTACTCTGAATGACTTTTGTAGGTTGTGGTTGTACGACATTTTTCTTTATCTTTTTTGGGGATTTTTTCTGTCCAAAAATTTTATTCTTCCGTCTCATCATATGAATAAGATGAGTGACAGACACTCCTTCAAAGTCACTGGTTTCAAATTCCGAGTCTGAATCCAATTTAGGAGTAATATTCACAGTATTATCCTTTTTCTTTGGACTAACAGCAACGTTTGATGATGGTTTCTTTTTTTGTAGACTAATATCAACAGCTTCAACAGCAGGAGGGGGAGGCAGATTAATTTTGACCTGGACAGGCTCATACTTTTTTTGTATTGTATTTTGATTCTGGATCTTGATGACAGAGGCAGGAGGAAGAAAACAAGATGAATTACTAGACGGCTCGTAGTCGAATGAGTCAAACTCTAAATCCACTTCCTGAATAGTATCCACATCGTCTTGATGATTATCATCAATTCTAGTTATTGTTGTTGTTGGTGGTAAATTAATTTCAGGTGTCTTCGCTTGTGCATCTTTTTTTGTTTTTTTCTCAGTTTGAGCAAATTTTGCACTCCATTTCTCCTTAATTTTATTACGAACAGAAGAAATCCTTTTTTGTTGTAATGATGATGATGATGCAGAAAAGACATTTACTGTAGATGTTATTGTAGACTTTGTAGTATTTAATGTAGCACAATCTTTCAATACAACTTGAGGGGAGTATACTAAAATACAATTAAAATTAAGCAATATTTTATCATCATCATTTTTGTAAAATGTAGTATACATGCAGTAATATTGACAATTAACTATAGTTTACTTGCATTGAGTAATATCTTTTCTGAATATTTTGCAAAAAGGTGTAATTATCATGTTGGCTCCTTTCTTCTTACTGTCCAGCCCACTTGTCGTGTCATCATCATGTTTTGAAGAGTGCAATAAAGAGGAAGTGAGATCCAACACGTATTTGGCAATTAATTTTTGATATGTCTCAACTTGTTCATCCAACCAAACTAAATTTTGGACAACAGTTCTACAATTGAAACATAATGGAATGTTAAATTTTGATTTAATGGCTGCAAAATTGAGATACTCCTCTCGTTGTTTTGGCGTTGAAAAGAATTTTGCGAAAATTGTCAACAACACATGGTCTGGAATGTCATCTGGATGACCTTTCTTTCTCACTAATATCGTCCCACCAACGTCACAAAAAATACACTGACGAACTCTCGGTGCCATTTTTGTCTTTATCTTTCATTTAAAACCACAAAATTAATTTTGTTTCAATTTTTGGAAACGAAGCAAAAAAAAAATTTCTTCTCGCCTTTTCAAACCCATCCCTCCACATCGCAAGGATAACGCCCGTTCAAAAAATATTCAATCATGAGGGAAAAAAGTTTACCTTTGCATGTCCCTTGTAGTTTCAAGTTAAATATAACAACAAGCTATACATAATTATATTTATACTCAAAATTCTGGACTCACATTTTCCCCAAAAAATTTATAGAGATTTTTATAATTCCCATGAAAATTAAAACATTTCAAATAAATAAGCCATAAAACTTTTTTGGATTTTCAGTCTCCTATGCCACATCATTGGAGCAATTGCTAATTGCAAAAATTCCCTTTGACCCTTCAAGTACATCAAGGTGCTAAGTTTTTGAAAATTTAGCACCAAAGTCCATGATAATGTGGAAGAATTTAAAAACTTTAATTGATCATGGAATACAAAACAGTAAATGCTCTTACGGACAATTCAAAATTAACCACTGTCCCTTGTCCACAACAATGACCCTTAATAAGGCTCAATGTCGTCAAAATTATGACGATCGATGTGAGGCTCAAGTGAACAAACAAATTAATTTAGAATTGTATGCCAGCTATGTCTACATGTCTATTGTGAGTCCATTTGAATTTTTTTTGCGCTCCTTCTTCTGCTTTTCAGTGTTTCATTTTTGAAAAATAATTTCAGGCTTATTATTTTGACCGGAACGATGTGGCATTTGAAGGACTGTTCAACCACTTTCAAAAGAATTCCCTTGAGGAACGAGGACATGCAGAAAAATTTATGAAATATCAAAATTCCCGGGGTGGTCGTTTAATTTTTGAGGATATTCGAAAACCCGCCAAAAATGATTGGTCTTCACCAATGGTTGCTCTTTTGTCTGCTTTAGACTTGGAGAAAGTCGTGAATCAAGTCAGTTTACCAGCAATACAAAAAATTCTAAAAGCTTGACAATTTAATTAATATTTAAAATCATAGGCACTGCTTGATCTCCACGGTTTAGCAGGCCGCCAGGGGGACCCACATTTGTGTGACTTTTTGGAGAGGGAATTCCTAGATGAACAAGTCCGAGAAATAAAACAACTCTCCGACTACTTGACCCAACTCCAACGTTGTGGCAATGGCCTCGGTGAATATCTTTTTGACAAAAATTTTAAATATCCCGCCCCCTAGTAAAATTATCGCAACCAATAATCTGATTTTAATAAATAAAATTTTTATTGACAAAAAAAAACATTTTATCCAAGTCGAATACAAAATTTAGTACTACTTTTCAACAATTTATTCCCAATATTTGACCTCGGCGCCGCCAGTGGCTCGGCGACCATTTTGGTGGGACAATTTGACTCACTACACTCATCATATTTTGTGAGACACGAGTCAAGACAGGAAAATGGTTGGGATGTGCATGAGGCCGTCATGCATCCCTTAATTTGATGGCGACATTGTGAACGACAGTCCAGGTCAATGACCTCAGGTGTCTTCGTCATTTGAGTCATGTCTCCTGTGTCATAAAATAATAATAATAATTTAATTACAATTAAATATTCTTTTAAATATTAATAATATTCCTACCGATATGAGCTCCATTGACGTGACTCTGCACAAAAATGGCGAGTAAAGTAATGACCAAAACTGATTGCATTTTACTGAATAATTGAATTAATTTTTTGAACAATGAAAAGGAACCACAATTATCAAATAATTAACTTTAACAATGAAAGAAGTGAGGATGATACTTATATACTTGTATTTGACAAGAATGATTATAGATTCTGAAACCTGATTACTGATTTAATTTAATTGTGACATAATAAATGCTCATCATGTACACCTGTGTTTTGATGTCTCCCTATGTACATGGAGTACATACAATTAACCTTAATTGTTGTAATGTACTAAATGACTCATTTGACATTGATTTAATTGCCCATAAAAAATTGTGTCAAACATGACAACATTCTTACAAATGCATGGCGTCGTTGAAAAATTGACATGTAAAAGACTCATCTTGGGTACATTTCTTAATTAAGAGCGCAGTTTCTTAATTAAAAAAATAAAAAAATATTTGACATCATCTCAACCATCTTCGTTTTGATGTTTACACAAAAAAAACATTTTTAGATTTAAAAAATCAAATTTTCCAAAGAAATCATCTCAACGGAAGGGAAATGTTTTTTTTTCTTTTATTTTTCATCGATAATTTTTCACCAAAGATGAAGATGACCTTCATTCTCTCTCTCTCTCTCTCTTGTGACGTAAAAATATGCAATAAATCTTGAATTCCTGGCTTAAAAATTCTTGGGAAGATGATTTCTAAGGAATTAAATTCTGATTAAAAATTCCCTGATTATCCCCAACTCAATTCCCCATTAAATTTTCTTTGAGGTTCTGAAGAAATGAAAATCAACTCAGGACACCATTACACTACAGTATTTTTAAATGTTAAGGACAGGGTAGTTAAAATGAGTGTATGGATTTGTGAGTAAAAAATGAAGTTTTTGGTCAGAGAGTGTGACCATTCTACTGAACCGATTTTCATGTATGAGGGCTCAAATTAATCCTTGGAATCTCCCCGAGGGCCTCTACTCGAGTTTCTCACCATACATGTCATTTTAAGGGTTCAAAAGGTCAACCGCGTGACCCCCTTCATTGGCACTTTTTTGCCTTGTATCCAAGACACTTTTTGTATGAAATTGTGAGAAATTTTTTTCTCCAATGTTTTTTTGAAATCAAAAATTTGTTGACAAGGAAATGTTGCCACGCAATATCCGGTCATACTGGTAGACCTTTGTTTGAATTAACTTTTGGACCCTTAAAGTGACAGGTATGGTGAGAAACTCGAGTAGAGGCCCTCGGGGACATTCCAAGGATTAATTTGAGCCCTCATACACGAAAATCGGTTCAGTAGAATGGTCACACTCTCTGACCAAAAACTCCATTTTCTACTCACAAATCCATACACTCATTTTAACTACCCAGGCCTTAACTTGATTTATAGTTAACTGTGTTAACATTACTTATATTTGTGTTTCTCAAGAAATCTCTCACCCAAAAATTTTTTTTCTTGATTGAG
The DNA here is from genome assembly GCA_034700945.1 of Arrhopalites spinosus. Lineage (NCBI taxonomy): Eukaryota > Metazoa > Arthropoda > Collembola > Symphypleona > Arrhopalitidae > Arrhopalites > Arrhopalites spinosus. The sequence continues at coordinate 7,751 of JAQIVZ010000526.1, forward strand.
ACTGGGACTATAAAAAGCTGACTAGAAGGATGCAAAATCATCAGAGTCTTGTTGACCATTTACAAGATCAAATTATTTTTTAAAAAAGATTTCTCTTTTTTCAATAAAGTCAAAATGAAACTTGTCTCAACATTTCCCATTTTGGTGTCCCTCTTGGTGTCCACTCAAACTGGACACAGTTCTGGTAATTCAAAATAATTAATTATAATGTTTTAATTTGTTTAAATTATTTTGAATAGCTGCTGCAGCTGTAGGGGCTGTGGTAAAAGAGACGAATCAAATTGAATACCAACCTGACGTCACTAGTCAAATTCCAATGGTACAACTGAAGGGGAGGGAGGTCTACATGTCACCACATCGTGCCGCTCTTATATCTAGTCTATTCAGTCAGTACGACAAAAAAAATTATCCTACAAATATGACCGTCACTGTTGGCCTTTCTCTCAAAACATTTGACATTGTAAGTTCACCATTTACAATTTTGGAATTTCCCACCAATAATTAATTTGATAATTTTGTAGAATCAACAACACAATGAATTGGTGTCCACGGCGTGGTTGAAATTGGTACAGAATTAAAAAATTACAATTAAAATACGAAAGGAAATTAAACTGAAAATGGTCAATTACAGGAATGGATTGACCCCCGCCTAAAATGGGAACCACGTGACTTTGGTGGTGAAACTCAAATTAGTTATCCACGAGATGAAGTTTTCATTCCAGATCTTGTCCTTTACAATCCGTACAAAATTAAATCATAACAATTAATTTATACCTAATTTTAATTTAATTGATTTTAATTTTGTTACAGATCGGATCCTCAAGAAATATTATCGAGCAAGTCAAATGTCGTCATTAAATCAAATGGTCACGTGGGATGGTATCCACCCTCAACGTTGAAATCCAATTGTGACTTTTCTGCCATGGAACGTCAACCATTTGGACCACACAAATGTGACATCATTTTTGGTTCTTGGACTCATTCGGAATTGTCCATGGATTTAAAAATTCATGTAAGGACTCCATTATCATTTTAATTGTAATTCCATTTAAATTTAAATTTAATTGTAGGATTCTCTGGTGGACGTGAGTAGCATGGCACCCAATAGAATTTGGGCAGTTGTGGATGGACAGAGTAAGAGGAGTAGTGTCAAGTACGATTGTTGCCCGGAACCCTTTGTGGACGTCACTTTTATCCTCACTTTTCAACGGAGAAATGACACCCTCATGTCATCAAACCTTTAATTGACATTTAACTTTTACTCCATTTTAAATTGACAATTAATATTTTATTGTGTCAAAGGGCCTCATCATGAGGCATTAATAAATTTATTTTCATTGGTGCTCAACAAAATTAATTAATTATTTGCATCTCACTTTTGATCATAATAAAATTATCAGATTGTGTGCAGTATAATACTTGAACAAATAGAATTACTAAAATTGAAAAAAGAAGCAAATAGTAAATGTGTCAATCTGATATCTCGGTCAATGGTGACCTAAATGGGAAACCAATTATTATTTCTTGTAAATTAATTAAATTAAACTAAACCTTTAAAACCCTCTGAAAATACAAGAAAATAGCTCCATATTTATTCCCTCCCACCCTTCACCCTTATTAGAAACAATTTTAATTTTATTTCCTCCCAAAAACTATGTCAATCACCATTAAATATTATGCGGAGGAAGAGGTACATTTTAATTAGCCATTACCAACTTTTTAATTACACAATTTATTCTCATTCTCGTACTTCAAAATTACTTTACAAAGTTTTGTAGGCAAATTAATTGGGAAATTAAATTATTTTGAAATTATTTCAAGACACAGTTTAATGTCCTCTATCTCAATAGTTAAATCAATTTTCCTCTCTGGAGCTTGACGCTCGTACTTAAATATGAGTGAAATGCAAGTTAATTAACTAAGTTGGTGTAATATTCTTTGAATAACAATAAAAATTACAAAAAAAAATATTTTTTCGTCTAAAATTTTCTATGTAAAGTTGTTCGTGGTTGGGGGTCATCTTTTGGAAATTAATTTTTAACTAGAATTTTAATACTTTAATTTTGCACTCATTATTTTTAAAAAATAATCAACAATTTATTCATATATTCGGCAAGTCCTATTAATTATTATATTGTACACAAAAAAGCCAAAAAGATTGTTAATTGTCATTAAAATGGAAACAAAGGAAGAAATTTTAGAGGAGAAAGCAAAGGTGTGAATTAATTATAATAATTAAAAAAAATAATTTAAATTAATTATAAAAATTAAAAATAGGGGAACGACTCAAACTCCATTGCCAGAAATTTAGATGGACTTCCTGTTCCAAGTTTGACGACATGCTATACTCTTGGGCCAAGAGGTTTTTAATTTAAATTTAAATTAAATGAAAATTAATTAAATAAACTAAAATAATTATTTTTTTCTAAATCGTAGGCCCTGTCCTCATGCAGGACGATAATTGTCTTCAACGTCTCAAAAATTTTGTCAGAGGGAACCCACCCCCTCGTTTTGTTCGTTCTAAAGCTATAGGTCATTTTAATTAAAATTCAAAATTAATTTTTCAAAATTAAAAATTTTTTCAAAAATGTTTTAGGGGCCTATGGAACTTTCAAAGTGACCAATGACATAACAAGCCTGACCTCAGCCAACATTTTTTCACAAGTTGGAAAAAAAACAAATGTCTTTTGTCGTTTTTCATCTGCCAATGACCCGGGTCTTCCAGACAATTCTTCTGAAATGACCGCAGCCTTCAAATTCTACACCGAAGAGGGCAACTGGGACGTCTTGACCATTCCCATCCCCGTTTTCCCATTTAATGACCCAATTCTTCAACCAAAATTTCATCATTCTACTGACTTGAATCCCCACACTAATTTTGAAGTACATTTTATGTACCAATTTTTTATTTTTACATAAAAAAGTGCGATAAATTCTTCAAATTAAATTATTCTTGCAGGATCAAAACATGCGCTGGGACTTTCTCCTTCAAGTCCCCGAATCAATCCATGCAACCATGCGTGGCTATGCAGACACAGGGCGACCCAAGACATTTCGGAATGCTGAATTATCTCCCATCAACGTCTTCCTCTTGGTCAATGCGGAAGGTCAATATTGTTATTGCAAGTAGGTCACCATATTTTTAAATGTGACAAAACCCGCCTAAAAATAAATTATTTTCAAGATGGACACTAGTTTCCAATCAAGGCTTTGAATCCATCAATTTAGAAGAATTGATAGAACTTCCAGCCAAAGATCCAAATTTTCAAATACGGGATTTCCTTGAGGCCATTGACCAAGGTCAATATCCTTCATGGACTTTAAATGTCCAAACAATGACGGAAGATCAAGTTTCTTCATTTACAGACAAGGCCACAGGTGCATTTACATTTTAAATTCATTTCCTCATTAATTTAAATAATTTAAACTCCCCAGGAGTTAAATTGTCACCCTTTGACGTCACAAAAATGTGGCCAAGGGACGAGTACCCAATGCAAAAAGTTGGAGTTTTAAAAGTCAAACGAATTGTGGACAATCATTTCAATGAGACAGAGCAAGTGGCCTTCAACCCGGGTCGCTTGGTCCCCGGTATTGAAATCCCGGTTCAGGATGCGCTTTTTCAAGGGCGAAGCTTTTCCTACAGAGCCGCTCATGTCTATCGTATTGGAATTAATTCTAATCAACTTCCCGTTAATTATCCAAAGGTCAATTAACAATTTTAAATTTAAATGTGACCTTTTTTAATTCCACCTTAAAATGTGCAGGGAGTCAAAGAGAAACTGTACACTTACAGTCGAGATGGTGCCATGAATAGTGACACTGTCAATGGCGGCGCTCCTAATTACTACCCCAACAGTTTCGGTGGTCCCACTGTCCAAACCGTAGAGGTCAAAGGTCAATTTGTCAATGGAAAAGTGGGTAGGAAGACAGTGAATGTAAAAGAGAATTATTCTCAACCAAGACAATTCTGGGAGAGTCTCACAAATCAAGAGAAAATTAATTTGGTCAAAATTATTGTGGGGTCAGCCAATAAAACTGAAAATTTTATTAAAAAAGGAATCATCGCACAATTTAGTCTTGTAAGTCAGGAAATGGGAGACATGCTTGAAAATGAATTTAAAAAAGTTTAATTTAATTCGTGATAAAAAAGAAATTAATGGAAATCAAAAGTCAACTTTTGACCGTTTAACGTCATGAAAAAAATTTAAAAGAAGTTTGCCAGTTTTGTCTTTTTCTAAATATTGTAGGTATGTTCTTTTAGAATAAGTGTAAATTTAATTGTAATCTATATTGTGAACTGTTTTTTTTCAAAAAAAGTTTAATTTTTCACGATTATAGTCAGTTAAGTCAATTATATGATCATGTATGTTTTTAGTGAGAGAGACTAAAAAGTTGTAAATATTTAGAGTTAAATTCTTTTCATGTGTAAAAATACAAAGATAATTACATCATAATTCATTAATATTGCGCACTCGGTATTCATACAAAAATTTGTAAGCTAGTCGATTATTTTTCATTAATGAAATATAACTTAATTTAACTAAGAATTAAATCGTATAATAATTAAATTTTTTATCTTTGAAACAGAAAGCATCCTATATGCTATGCTCTATAAAATTTCAAATCTTTATACAGTCTTATCATTAAGTACACAGGCTAAAAAGAGAATATTAGACAATTTTAACCATTATTTAACAAGTATTGTTGACGCGATGTTAAATTAAAATTGTAATTTGTACTATCCATGATTTTCAAAAATAATCACAACGATTGTGAACACAATTGGCATCCATACAAATAAATAAATAATCATTATTTATTAGGGCCTCCAAATGTCGTCACTTGTTCATGTCGTTCATGTCGTGTCGTTCAGACCCTCATGTCGTTTTATGTCGTTATTGACGACATAGAACGACATTTTTCCCAAAACGACATAAGCCTTACATAACATCTTAAATACATGTTAATTATTGTTAATATATATAAATTGACGACAAAAGAATGACCATTGTGTAATAAACAGTAAGGTACATCAATAAACATTAACATGTGAATTTTAGAAATCTAACAAATTGTCAAAAATTTTGAAAAAAGGCCAAGATTAGGTCGAAAAATCTTAATTTTGGACCAAAATCCCTATTTCAAAGCCTAATTTTTCAAAATTTTCCTATGTCGTTGAACGACATAGACCGACATTTTTAACCCCTCATGTCGTAAATGTCGTGTCGTTCAAAAATGGCCAATGTCGTCCGACATGGACGACACGACATGTCGTTGTTGGAGGCCCTATTATTTATGACTACAAGACGAGAAAATGATTTTTTAAATCATAAGAAAGTATAAAAAGTACACAATTTCGTAGTAGTACACACTTAAAAAATTAAATCTCATCCATGACGGTCAGTGAACCCCAAGACTTTGCAATTTTAACAACCACAGGAAGTTTCACACTCAAAGTAACAGCAGATTCCATGACACGACGAACCACTTTAGATATTACTGGAAGTTCAGACTGATGCACTTCATACATGAGTTCATCATGGAGATTCAGAATTGGAAAATAGGGCACTTTTTCAAAATCACTAGTTGACAAATGTACAGGGCCATAACTTGGAGTAATTGACTTGTCAGCGGACCTTCGTCGGGACCAGTCAATTGGATAGGCGGTCAAATCATAAGTTTGTTGTAACTCCGTTTGAATTTCATTCATGGCCTTTTTCACAATGTCAGCTCCTGACCCTTGAATTCTTGAATTAAAGGCTTGACGTTTAGAATGTGCTGTAATTTTACAAAATATAAAATATTTAAAAACATTAATCATCATTACATTTATTAAATTATAATTAATAATAGACTTTGAAAAACTTTGCAAAAAATATGATACAGTTACTAAATTTAAATTAAAAATTAAAGCACAAACCTTCTATTGTTGAGTCTGGTGAATTAATATTAGGAAGATAACGACGACGTCCAGACATAGTTTCAATGTAACCTTTCTCTTTACAAGATTGGATTGTCTTTTCTTTAAATTTATTAATCCCAGGGAAGGAATCTGCAAAATCTTGCATAAAATTCATGGCATCTGTTTTACTCACATTCATTTTATCAGCCACAGCTGGAATTCCCATTCCATAAGTTATGATCTTGGCTTTGTCCCGCATGTTGTCGGTGACCTAAAAAAACAATATTTTGTTTTAAAAACTGCACAAAGTACAATCAATTACAATTAATAAAAATCATTATTAAAATTTTAAACTTACCTCCGATACATGAATCTTTTTCCATTTTGCTGCAATTGACTTGAACACATCCACACCATCCACTTTTAAAGCTTCAATTAAATTTTCATCTTGACACAAATGAGCCAATATTCTCAATTCAATTTGGGCAAAATCCGCCGATAATATTACAAAGTCTGGAGAAGACGAGACGAAAGCATTTCTCATCGAAATACTATGATCACCACCACCATGTTCACTTTGACTTTCAGCAGTAGAAGAAATTGTTGGTAATAAATCCATGCCCTTGTCAATTGTTCGAACTAGAGAATCAACTTTGGGACCAAATTTATTTTTTGCGGTCTGTTTAATTGCAAATATTTCACTCATCGTGAAAAATTTCTTGAGATCAAAGTCCCGATGAATTACTTGAATTGATGGTTCCGACATGATAACTCGACCGGTCACTGCAAAATGAGAGAAAAAACCGTGGACTCTCTTTGTGTAAGGATTTCGTTCTGGTTTAAATGGATGGACTACCTGCATACAAAATAATCGTAATAAAGCATTTAACAAATATTCCTTCAAAAGTTTTATGGAGCAATTAAAAAATCATTATTTTTAAAATTAACTCTTGTTCACGCACCTTCTCAAGAGCCCCTGTAACCTTTCTATATTCCAAAATTATGCCAGAGATTTCATGCTCCACCTTTATCAACACATCTTTTGCAACTCCTTTAGTTCTATAGGGTCGACGTAGTTTTAATTCACGGAACAAAACCTAAATGTAGAAAAGATTATTTATTAAATAAAGTCTAATTCTATCCCCACTGTAACTTATGTACAAAACAATAATTACTTAATTAAATTTAAATATTTAATATATACCTTTTCAACATCATTCAAAGACTTTAAATTAAATTGTCGATCTGCTAACAAATAAGCCTTCAACATGAGTACAGCTTGTTGAAAGTATAATAACCTTTCGAGACGATTTAATTCTTCTATATCCAGTCCAAATCCATTTATAATAGAGGGAATATTGAAGGCATTTCGATTTCTGGTGGAAATTAAATTTTAAAACAAAATAATTATTATTTAAAATATTTTAAAAAATTCTTTCTTTTTTTATAAAATGTAAATTATTTATTCAATTGAATTGAATAGTACCTATAAAATGATTCCACAATCCATTTTCCTTCAAGTTGGGTTGTAATTTATTCATCAGAGTCCATGCAGCAAAACAGTCTTGCACTTCTTTACCCCAATTGCTATTATTCCAAACTTGTTTTTCGTCATCATCAAAATATTTTTTAACAAGTTCATCAGTCTTAATGCAGCATTCACCATTTTGTCCATTATCCATAGTTGATTCGTCACATCTCCACAACCACTGTCCAATTTTGGGATCCCAAAGTCTTGACCCGGTAGACCCATTGAGAATACTTTCATCACAAATTAAATTCTCAAGTATACAATTGCCACATTCTTTTACCAACTTTTTTAATTTTTCCTTGGCATCCAAAATAATGATGGGACATCTGGCTCTACGTATGCGATGAAAAACTTGATCAATTTTTTGTGGTATTTTACCGGAACTTGTCCCATGTTCAATTTCTTTTTCTTCTGTTTTCCATTGAAACACCCAAATGAAATCACCACCATTCCAAAGTGCCAATGAATTATAAGCATCTGCATTATCGTTGTTGGTGATTGTTTGAGAAGAAGAAACAACTTTTGGATTATTCAAAATACGAGACCCAATTCCAATCCGACCTCCAGCCGATGAAGTTTGTCTCTGTAATTTTGCAATTTTCAAGCCAATTCCAAGGGGTCGGGTAGCTTCAAATAGACTTTGTGGAAGGCATTCAGGGACTTTGGAAGTTTGTACTCGTATTTGTTTACCATGAAGAAAAACACCGGGTGATTTTGGTATCACATTTTTTACAGCATCATCTTCCATATCCGTCGTGTCACTATCACTATCATTTGTTTTTGCTATACTTGTTGTACTATCCTCAAATAATTCTGGTGTTAATTCCTCTTCATCTTCTTTTTTGTCTCTTACTATAGAAGGCTTATTAATTTCGAGATTTGGTACACTTTTATCTGCACTACTACTACTTGGCACTTGTATCCCATTGTCACCAGGACTAGCTACATTCACTTGCACTAAACTGACACTATTCTCTTCAAAAAAACAAGTATTTTCATCATCAAAATTTTCTATTTTTTCAGATAAATTAACAGCATCATCCACCAACATGGCCATGTCATTTTGATCATTGTCAAAACTATATCTTCTGTCACTAATACAATTTGTTGCTGTTGTTTCACTACTACGACTAGACGTAATATTTGGTTCCTTTTCAGTTCTTCTCTTTTTACTCATGTTCTTGTTAGCATCATCATTTGTTGTGGACAAAGGTTTCGCAGAAACAAAGGGACAAGTATCTTGATCATAAATTGAATCACTATCATGATTATTGTCTGTTATGTTCTTGTTGTTCACACTATTATTATTATTAGGACTAGGACGTTTACGATTATTAAAAGATTCTGACATGTGAGTAGACTCAACTATGGCACCGTGGAAGGATGATGATGGTACTTGACTCTCTTGAATAATATTTATTTGAGAAAAGGATTGTGACTGAGGCTGGGACTGGGATTCATTCAAGGAATGTCTTGTATGATTAGATCGTACTCCAAATTGTACATTATTTTCAAGGCCAAGTTCCATCTAAATATGTAATCAAAATTAAATTAGTTATGATCTTTAAAGTTAATTGTGCACTATTTTATTAAATAAAAAAAATCATCACCAAAAAATATTGTCGAGCATCGTGTACAATCAGAGTAGCCACTTCCTTCTCCGTCATTGGTTTACTCTTACCCGGCATTCGTATAGTACGAGCACCCGTTTCTTCATGACCAGCACTGTCAAAAATCAAAATATTATTATATATTTTTCTACACAACAATAGAGAAAATATTATACAAAATTATTATATATAAGTACATAGGATTACAAACCTGCTAAAAGACCCATTACGATGTAAAATCTGCTCAACATTAGCTGGATCAGCCTTAGCCAATTCAACGATGGTTTTGATATCAGCATCATAAAGAATTCTAGCTAGCTGACCATTCAATCTTGAAAGTTTGACAAGGTCAATTAATTCTCTATGTACACCAAACTGAAGTCGTTCTTGAAATTGACTCAACAACAACTCTAAATTGAACCATCCCAAACGATTGCAAAAGGCAGTGACTTGACCAGCAAATGTTGAGGATGAAGTTTGTAAATTTTGCAGTTGACCTTTATTGAGGTCAAATTTCTGAGATACTTCACATATTGGTACTTCATTTACGAGTTCTTTGAGGGCTAATGCCGTAAAAAATCTTCTATGGATGTTCAACGCCTAAAAATATAAAGTTTTAAATAGTTAAAAGTTTGAAAATATTAAACAAAATTTGATTGTAAAATTAGTAAAATACATAAATTTATTCTTACTAGATCAGTCTTTTTGTTATTATTAGAGATGAGACCTTTGACCCCTTTAACCATGAAACTTCTGTCCACTCCTACTAACTCTCCAACTCGTTGTTCATGAGGTGTTAGTTGATCGTATAGTTTCAGAAGATGATACCAGTCAATTTCTCTCCATTGGTCCGTCAGGCGTATGGATGTCACCTAATATAATAAAACCCAAATTTAATGTACTTATAGCCTACAATTTTCAAAATAATAATTAATTATAATTTGTGTCATGTTACTTGATAGACAATATGTAGCTCATTCTCTAGTACAAAGCACTCTCGAGCCCTTTCAAGTTCTTTGAGAATTATAAGACCTTCATCGGGTGACAAAGAGGAAGCCAAACAGGCTGAGCCAAGTTGAGTCGTCATGTATTCATCCCCCTTGTCCGCTGATTCATACTGAACGAGTCTTATGAAATCTTTTTCTTGGAGATACTTCAGACAATCTTGAATTTTTCTTTCTTTGTGTAGTAACGGTAAGTCTACCCCCATAAAATAGACAAAATTAAACATTAAAATTTTTTATTTTAGTGCAAAATAATGTAAAATAAAATAATAATATGAAAATTTACCGCATCCAGTCTCTATACTTGACTTTGTCTTCATGCAAAGTCATGTACACTTGGCATACTCTAAAACATCTGATGGAGATTTAGCCTGACCACTAGCAACAATTTCTAACAGAGCCCGTTTCATAGATGAGGTCAAAGAATTTGACTTTCCAAGAAGAGTACTTTGTACAGGTGGTAAAGATGATTTCACAAGCTCTTTTTCAAAACTTTGATTGCCTTTGGTACATATCAAGATACTCTCTCCTGTCAAAAACAACAGGGTCATAAATATTTTATTTAAATAAGCCTTCAAAATCATTTTTCAATTTACCTTCTGTATCTTCCCCTTGTCGGCCAGCTCGTCCGCACACTTGTTTGTAGGTGAGAGGATCCATTGGAGATTTAAAGCTATAATTCATGGGTGAGCTGACAATTACACGACGAGCAGGTAAATTAACTCCAGCAGATAATGTTGATGTTGCCACAATTACACGAAGAATCCCATTTTTGAAGGCTGATTCAATTATATCTCGTTCCTCCATTGTCAAACCTTGATGAACAAAACAAATGTATACAGACAGAATGTAGGTAATATTTTTAATGTATTTAGTGCCTATACTGCTTATATTCTAGACATAAAGAACTTTAATTACCAGCATGATGATAAGAAACTCCAAAAGAAACACTCTTTTTTAATGTAGAATCTAAACCGGCTTGACTCTGTTTTAATTGATTAATTAATAACTTCAGAAATATTCTGAGTGTTTAAAACTTTGCTAAGTACGGCTCCAGCCCGTGTAGGTTTATTGGAATTTGGATCATCAATAATTTTGAAATTATTTGCAATTTCTAATGCAAGTTTCTCACAACCTTGTTTTGTTGGACAAAATATTAGAACTGAATGTCCTTGTACAACAGTCTCCAAGCTGAGGTATATAATATGATCTGGATCCTTCTACAAAATTTAAAAAGTAAGCATAATTAAATACTGCACGAATTATTGGCATTAAATATCATTTTCTTATAAAGATGAATTATAATAAAAATATTTTTTTGCATATATTTATTATACCTGTATAGAAACGTTGAATGATTTTGGATGAATTCTTCGAACAGATCTACATGCTTGATCATAGATCGTGTCACCAATTTTTATTAATTCAACTAATGGGACTGGTCGGTAGTCTGTAGTTATTAATTCAGCATTAAGCCATTCGCCTAGTGAGGATAAATTTGGTAGAGTAGCCGACAATCCAATTATCTATAATAAAAAAGAGCATACAACAACAGTATGAAATTCCATAAAAAAAGTACACAAGAAAATCTTGAACACGAAACCCAAGTTAATCACAAGTTTATATAATGTGTACATTTTGAAGGTGTAATATCATCATTGTGTGTGAAAGTATTTACCTGTATATTCAATTTTTGATTTGTGTTCTGACTAGTATTCTCAACTTCTTCAGGCTGTACAATGGCTGACTGTTGTTTAGCCATCATATACTTTATCTTGGTTAAAAGTAATTCTAGAAGATATCCACGATCTGAATCGCCCACGAGATGTAATTCACCAACTACGATTGTTCCCACTTGTGACAGAGTTCCTTCTTCTAGTAACCTTTAATATTCAAATAAATAAATAAAAACCAGTTGTACACTCATAATAATATCATCATCATCATCTTACCTATTAATTAAACTATTTGCCCGTTCAATAGTGCAAACCGCTATGTCAATAGCTGAAAATCCTCCTGAAAAATAACATTTTCAATTAGTGACACAACTTACTGATCAAGATGATGTAAAAACTGTAAAAAGCTTTTGTATAGAGAATCAATGTTTGTAAATATTGTACGTACCGGGAGGTTTGTTACATTTCATAAATCCTTCCACTCGAATTTTAGCATCAGAAAATAAATCTTGCAAAGAATACATCTTCTCTCGTGCAAGGGCCACAAATGAAAGAACCATGATGGCCTTCTTACCCAATTCAAGAACTCTTTTGACCATCAGTATTTCAGCGACAAGCGTTTTTCCTATAATCATCATGTGTATTATTTAATTATTATGTGTAAATTACGTAATTAGTGCATTTAAAATTAAATACACGTACATAATAAAATATTATTCTTACCCGCAGATGTCAGAGCAGAGTACAGAAGATTATGTCCATCTAAAACTTTCTCGTTTCCCAGACAGTCAAGTTGCCACTCAAAAAGTTTTGAGATTCCTTTTGTGTTATATTTCTAATATAAAAAAATCAATTAGTTTTCAAACCTTCATAAAATGTCATCAAAAAAAAACAAAAAAGTACTTATATAAATTAAAGTCATACCCAAACTACTTCTGTTTGCAAGCCCCATTCAGACAAAGACAGTTTTTCCTCATGAGTCAAAACTTTTCTTCTCGTAAAACTTCACTATGGCTATTGCTATTATTTTCAGTTAATACTTTTACATCCGATCTGTTTGTGTAAGCTTGATCAAAATTTCCCTGATAACTTCTTTTATATTTATATGTTCCAGGTGACTTCTTCTTTTGGACATTTCTCGGTCTGACATACGGCTTTGAGACGCCGGTCCTCCTTGGACGAGTGGGAGTAACATTATTATTTGTTATACTCCTCCGTCATATTAATTACAAGTCAAACAATTATTTATTTCATTAGATTACATAGGTGAGAAATGCACAAAGGAATATATAATTTTTATGAAATTATTTATACCTGCTTGACGATGCCATAGGACTCGTCTCATCGCCTGGACGGTGGCTTCTTGTCATCATCTTGTCTATTGAGATGAGGTAACTGAAAAATAAATGAGAATTTTAATTTTAACCACACTTTAAACTCATTTAGAAATATAACTTTGAAAGAAATATTTTATTCACTCACATTTTTTTACAATGTTAATTCATTGTGAATGATGTAGAAAATCAGATAAAAAAAATATATACACTACTGCTATATTTTGAAAAAATTGAATGACCTCAGATTAAATGTGTATGTTAAATGGTCAAATGTTTATATATGACAAACATTATCAACTTTAACTACAATTAGACGAAATTACGACAGAAAATCGGAAAATCGACACAGGTTGCCGCCTCTCCTTTTCAAATTTGTTTTCTTAGAAATTTTTCCTTTTCATCCTTGGAATTTAAATCATCCGAAAATATTTTCGTCTTTTCGTCTTTTGTTGTCATTTTATTTCATCTTTTAACTCTTCTTGTGACTATAACCTCTGTGATTGTGTCAAGGTAAATTCTTGTGTACATCTTGCATTGCCTAATTGCTCATTAATTTAATTGTAAAACTTATGTTTTCATTTTCTCTTTATAGAAACTGTATGGAATGGAAAATTCTACAAAAAGAAAATATATAAAACAGATTGACCAAATGACTGAGTTAAAAGAAGGTAATTTTTGTGCAAATTGCTCAAAACCGGCTGCGGAAAAACGTGCCCAGTCAAATGTTCCGTCCATCTTGACCTCAATATACAAGTTGGAGTATATTTACAAATTATCATTAGCTGCAAAAATACCAGAACTAAATGACGAGAATGATCAAGATCAATTTCGACTTTGTCGGAATTGTCTGAATGTACTTGATAACTTAAGTATATTCTACGATGAATTTAATCGATTACGGGCCATTGAGTCAGGCCTATCTCGTAAACTCAAAAAATTTGACCTGATAGTTACCCAGATTCAATCTCATCAGTGCCAAGTTCATGTCAAAGAAGAAATATCCGACCACTGGGAAGCTCCTGATGTGGACAACAATGAGAGGGATGAAGAGTCTGTCGATGACAATCAAGATAATCAAGACTCTGTGGCTGATGTTGTAACTTTTAATGAACAAGAGGAAATTGTGTCACCTCCTCCCAGTGAAAACAACAATGGTCCTTGGGTCAAACTTCGTAGATTGACAGAAGAAGAACTTCCACCACGTCGGGCTCGTAAAATAAATTATGTGGATATTGACCAGGATGATGAAGATGATCAACAAATTGTCATCCCTGAAGACAATGACAGTGACTATGACCCTGGATTGGACGATTATATTGAACCGGGTACAATTTTATTATTTTGAAGTACCTATGCGTTGTATGACGTATGTATAGGAGAATGAGGTTAATTTTTAATTTGTCTATAATTTTCATAGAACACGAAGAGCCTCCTGACCCTGTTGAAGCAACCACTAGTCAACCATCAAGTACAAGACCAGCAAGTACAAGACCAGCAAGTACAAGAAGAAAACGATCAGCAACATCATCCATCCCCGTCTTCTCTTGTTGCCCACTTTGTGGTGAAAAAGCTTTGTCACGTGAAGAACTAAATAATCATTTCCAGAGAACCCACGTCTCATCAGAATCCCAAAATTGTCCATTTTGTGCAAAGAAAATTGAAAATGAACAAAGTTTAAGGAATCACATTAAAGGTCATGCAGGTATTAGGGTTCATCCTTGTCCTCAAGAGGGTTGTGACAAAGTTTATCAACATGGGAGCCATTTAAATGTTCACATCAAGTTAAATCATGATAAGCCTCGACCAGAATTAAAATGTCCACAATGTGGCCAGTACTTTAATACAAAACCAATCTTGACTGAACATGTCAGAGCTCATCGTCTCCACAAATGTCATTGTGGTAAATCCTTCAGAATCCCTTATGATCTCAAAAAACATATGAAGACACACGAAAAAGTAAAGGACCCAACTGTCAAACACAAGTGTTCAAATTGTCGAAGAAAAGTTTTTAATTTGGAGGAACACAAAAAAGATTGTACCACCCTTGTCAAGCCTCATCTTTGTCCAACTTGTTCTGCTGGTTTTGTCAGCTTGTCTAGTCTCAAAGAACATATTCACATCCACACCAAGGAAAAGAGGCATTTGTGTGCTTATTGTGGAGAAGCGTAAGAAATTAATTTTTTATTCATCATTTATTTTTTAATGGTTATTTAATAAATAAGTAAAATAAATAATATTTATTTTACTTAATATTCAATAATTATTAGATTCCGACAGCTTAGTGTGTTAAATAGACACGTTCTGCGGCATACGGGGGAGCGTCCTCATAAATGTCACCTTTGTGAAAAATCCTTCATTGTGAGTCCCTTTGAATTATTTTTTTTGATGATTTATAAACTGAAGCAGACAATCAAAAAATGATTTTTTTTACTTTCATTCACAGCAATCCGGAGCACTTACACGCCATTTGGTCTATCATTCAGGTGAAAAATCGTTTCTTTGTACAGGTAAAAATTTTTTAATTTTTTATGGTAATTACCTAGCTAAAGTTTTCAGTTCAGTCAATATAGAATATTTTTCAAAATAATATAAATTATAATAGTTTTTGATGTGGAATTTTTCAAGAATGCGGAATGGCTCTGACGACAAGGGAAGGACTGAGGAGGCATATGCAATGCCATACTGGAGAGTTACCACACAAATGCTTGGTAAATTAATTACCTTAATTTATTTATAAATACAAATTAAAAATAAAATGTTATAATTAAAATGTTTAATTTAATATTAAGGTATGCGGCGCTTGTTTTCCGGATCGAAGACCTTTGAAAAAACATTTACTGACCCATGCCCAAGACGAGGATGATGAGGAGGATGAAGAAGAAGAGGATGAAGAAGAAGAGGATGAAAATTGCAGTTAGATAAATTGTGCCTCGCTAACAATATTAATTCCAGTCAATTTGTCACAGGAAATAGTGTAAATTTATTATTCCTAAACTAGAGTTGTTTATTTTATAATGACAGTTACTTACCTTCAGCATAATTATTTTTATTATTTGTTCCTTTAATTATGAAAATATTAATAAATTGACCGGTTGTTAATTTAAATGAACTGTACATAAATATTTGAATATATATTTGTACTCACAAGACTAGTCTATTTGGTATACCATTTTAAAATACTAAAGTGATTTAATTTTCTATGTCAATCAACAAAAACCAAAAAAAACTACAAAAGATGATTATTTTGATAATAAATTGAGAAATTTAATTTATTTCTAAATTATTATTGCACTTTTCAATATTATCGACATAATAATTAATTATTTTAATTTGTTTTTTAATTTAACTCACCCGAAGACTGGCTTCATTTTCTTTTTCGTTTCTTCATAAATGAAGTGAGCAGAAAATACTTTTTTTTTAAAAAACTGGACAAAAACTTGTTTACAAGTAAGCAAGTAGTTTAGTGAGTATTTAATTTTATAGCGCATGCGTTACACTAAAAACTAATTAATTAAGGTTTTCATTGGTTGACAGACACAAGGACCTCCATGAGAATTGCATGTACATTCCTGCAATAAATCTTCTAATTTACTCTTCAATTCCATGGCCCCAACTCCCTGTTCTGCCTTGTTCAATTCATCCATTTGCGGGGCAAATTCCGCGGCAAGTTTTCCGTCTCTTTCTAAATTCAAAAAAAAATTAATCAGTTATTTTAAATAATTTAATTAAATATTTACCTTGAGCAATACGACGGGCTCTCTTGCGGTTTTGGTAGATGAGATATTTGCCAATAATAAAAAGGAAAAGGAGAAGAATGGCACCACATCCAAAACCAAAGAGGACGAGAGTATTCAAAAATTCTGGGGGTTCAAAGGTCAGGTCAGCTTCATTGGGAATATATGTATGAGTGTAGGTTCTCTCCATGTTTGTGTTTTCTCCCCAAAATAATTGTTCACTTGTCAAATTATAATTATCCAACACTAATTCACTTGAATTTTCCAACACAGCTGTACAATTTTTCTTCATTTTTAATTAAATAACCCCCCAAATAATTTATTTTACTCCTAAAATTCCATTTTGGTGCTCTCGTCATTCAAAAAAAAGTCACCAAAATTTGTACGGACGCAAATGGTTATCAGTAACTGATTAGTAGTTAATTTTTTGGAGTTTTTTTAAATGTTAAAAATAATTAAAAGTTAATTGATAAGAGGATACTATTTTTAACACGGCACAATTTCTGTATTAGACAGAGGGGAAGGAAGAGGGGAGGTGAAATAATAATTATTTATTTTAACAACTTTGGCAAATATTTTTGCACGTGTAAAAAGTCAAAGTCACAATGTGAAAAATGTAAACTTTGTTGTGGAGGTGAAGACATTCCAGACTAAAATATTTTTGAGATTTTTTATATCTCAAAATAATTCTCTCGGTGTGTGTGTGTGTGTGTGTACGTCTTGGCATTTCATTGTCACGTACAAAATAACCGAATTTCGGAGCTTTCTGTTGTGTGTATGACGGAATAGTCTAAGTAGGGCAAATTCCCTATTTGGCCAAATTTGGCAAAAAAAAAAGGAGAAAGCGAGAGAGAGAGACTTTCTCTCTGTGTCTCTCCGCCTTTTCTGCATTGCGGAGGTTTTTTGGATGCAGTATAATTTATTGGAATGGTTTTTTTCTTCTTCTTTCCAGAAATTGGGAAATGTGGACCCCCCCTATTCTTCAGGTTATTTTTCTACAAATACTTTTTTTGAATGGCCTCTGTCATGCGGACAGTCGGAAAAAGTTTTGATTTTCACACGGACAGAGAGAGAGAGAGAGAGAGAGAGAGTTGAGTCGTGCAAAACTTTTTTTTAATTAGAGTGCAATTATTAAAAGTTGCCAAATGTCAATTTTTATTTGATGTCTAAAAATACCCGGACATGCAAAAAAAAAACTTTTTTTGGCTTTGGTGGTTTGATGAAACTATAAAATTGTGGTTAATTTTTTTATTGTAACTTTTTTAAAATTACAATTTACTGAATTTACTTTGAGGTTAACGAACGTATGTTGAGCCAGGGGAGTCAATTATTTAGTATGTAGTAACGAGTTTGACGGTACTGTAGAAATTCTCGTGGGATTTTCAAAATAATATTGTCTGTCCAGTAACCCTTTTCATGTAGAGTCGAATGACAATTTGTGATGACCTGAGTGAAAATAAAGGAAAGAGTGACTCGGATTAGACAAGAGGTGACCCGGGATAATTGAAAAAAAATTCTTTTATAATTAGAACTTATAATTATAATAATTTTATTATCAAATGATCATTTTATTCCACCACCCCAGCACTGGAATGAAAGTCGATTTGCCAAATTATATGAAAAGAGCGCGCTCTGACTTAACTGATGATATCAAATGAACAATTAATTTATCCTTGTACAAATTAAAACATTTAATTTAGTTTAATCAAGCTTCAATATTTTATTCATCTCTTTGTCCTCTCCACTTATTTTCAACCTGTTTGAAATTGGTTGGTTCCATCAACAATCCAAATTTCCCGCCACTCCCACTCCCCAAACTAAATCAGTTTAGTTACCTTCCCCCATTTTAATTTCATTGGGACATAAAAAAAATAAACAATTTAAAATGAACCGCCTCATTTAACACTGGAAAAAATGGGAAAGGGAAGTTGTAAATTTGAAAGGAGAGGGTAGATCGTGCAATAATTTGCAAAATTAATTTTAATGTGCGAATAAAAAGTCCTTGATAATTTAACCCTGGCTAATACTATTAATATTAAACGGTGCTAAGTGTATAGTTATAGAGATAGCTAAAATAATTAAAAAATTAATTCTGGAGAGAGTATAGAAAAGTTGAAAGTGGGAAAAAAGGGAGGAGAAAGAATTTGGAACAAGATGAAACCGGAAAGATTAGCATAAACATCCTCTCACCTATATCCCCTCCTCCTCCTCCTCCTTGAGTTTTTTTGTAAAGATAGACAAGATTGAAACTTGCTTATTCTTTTTTCTATTTGCACGTGTGCATTTGTAGCCTCTTGTTGGGAATTGGAGTCTCTCCAAAAATTAATTCATGTCCACGAATAGCCCACAAACTAAAAACTCCCAACCAAAATTCTTTTGTATAATCCATTCAACCCATCTCACTTCCATCCAAACCATACAAATTGTCATCCCCCATTTTTTATTGTCCTCATAAAATTTGCAAAAAAAATATTATTTTTTTGCACAAAATGGCAAAGTCATCATTTATTTATTTGGAAATTTTATTCCTTTATTTAATTTCCCTCATTTTCTCCACACAAGGGGACAATATGGAACCCACTAATATTGCCAGTGACAATCAAGATGATTGTATAGATGGGTGTACCAGTAGTAGCGCCAATTTTGAATATAAATTGTTGTAAGTTTTTTTTAATTAATTAATTACAAAAAAATTTTACAGTTTAAATTATTTTGGAAACTTTTTCTACATTTTTTTAAATTTTTAATTGTCAAGGATCGTCTCATCTGTTTGTGGAGGAATTTGTGTGGGTGGAGCCATCGTTGGGGCATTTTTACTGGGGAAGAGGGTCACGGCTGGCAAGAAATATTAAGTCATGTGACTTGACATGTCAACTGTACTGTCATTTGACTTTATTAAGAATAAAAATTAGAAAATTTTTGTTTCATTTTATTTTATTTTCAATTTAAATTGTACATTTTTTTTGGGAGAGTTTTAATTTTCAAACAAATTCAAAAATAAAAACACGAAAAAATGTAAAAATTATTTTTCGATATGGCCGCTTTTTTGCATCTTGGTGACAAATTAGTTTGCTCCATCCCCCACATTTTAATTTGGAGGGTAGCCAGAATTTTTTGTTTTTGACTATGAGCTTCCTTGCCATTAAGATGATATTCAATTTTGTAAATAAAAAAAAATTATTTGACATGTTGACATGATGCATGATTTCCGGTTTAATTTTTGGGGATGCTAAACTGTCTCAACTCAATAGCTCAAAAATTTCAAAATATTTTTCAGATTTACAATTAGCATTTTTTATTGTGTTCATCTGGGATCTCATTCTCATCAATTTTGAAAACAAGGTGGTCGATTTGGCGACCCACAAAATTCAATCAGTTCAATTTCTTGGAGGGGAAATTCAAAAAAAAATAAAACCGTATAATTTTTATTTAATTAATATTTTTGTATTTATTTAATAAAAAATAATTTGACAAAATGTTTCTTTACAAACTTTTCCACGTACTCATCCCATCAATTTTGGACCAATATTTACATAATTAAAGTAGTACAGACAATAGGACCCCTCATCAATATTTAGGCGCCATTTTTCACATTTAAAAAACTAGATTTTGACATATTCAATAATTCAATATTATTTATTACTTAACAATTAATATTATTAATCTAATTTAATTAAAATTACAAATTATGTCTTTCATCACAAAAATGAGCTTTTAGGGGTGGTTCAATCTTTTAATTTTATGACCAAGTTCAGGAAAACTTGAAACCTCCCGCCATCCAGTCCCTCATCAAATAAGTAGAATAGTCCTAATGGCCTTACAAATTAACAAAATGATGACCAAGGCACTACTTTTCTTGACAGAAGAGCTTCCAAATTTGATGGAGATATGTTGTAAATGGCGGACATGTCTCCGCCCATGGGCGGGTAAAATGTTAGTCCAAGACCAAATCAAGTCATCGGACAATTCATAAAGTTGACCCATTCTCAAAAATAAATTGGACTCCACAAAAAATAGTCCAATGGACCATCCACAAAAGACGACAAGAGTTGGTAAAGGAAGGTCACGATGATGTCTGACACAGCCATAAATATAGGTCATATGATTGACAAGGAGTTGACCTAGGACGACCATAATTATTTCTTTTGTGTAAATATTATTATACAAAATATTAATTAATTTAATTTCTTGATAGTTTCTTGTCAACTCAAATGTATTGAGTACCATTCCATGTATTGATTTATTCAATTTTATCATTCGGGTAATTGTTCTGTTAATCATAAAATAATTATTTTAATTCAAATTAATTAATTCAAACAGGTAATAGTTAATCATAATTAATCACCGTATTTTTTTGAGCCAAAAAAGAGTAGAGAGAACATAGATACTCAAAATAATGAGTCCAGCGAGAGAGCCCCAAAGAATTGTAATTAAATTGTAAATTTCCAACACCAAAAAAATCCCCAAAAGTCTCCAATGACCTTTCACCTTAACCCATTTGGGTACTTGCGAGTAGAGGAATCGGGAATTATTTGGATCTTTTATAAAAAGAGCCACAATTAGGACGGAAGTGGTCCCCAAAATGGGGATCGCATGAATTAAAAGTTGCTCTGTCACATCCAGTGAAAATGTCCGCCCTTTGTTCGTGAATCCTACAACAAAAAAAATTGGCGGCTTATTTTAAAATACAAAATCATTTCCATCAGTACAAAATTAATGGCAATATTTCCGGAAACATTGCCCAATCTGCCCTAGAAACTTTCCTCAAATAAAAATACAAGAAATAATTAATTAAATAAATAAATAGAAATTAAATTCATACCACGATTAGATCTGAATCTCAGAAGATGATTAATGCCATGAAAGATGGACTGTCTTTTATGATAAAAAATGTGTTGAATCCAACAAAAAGTAATGAAATAAATTGTCCATAAAAAATTAACTGAAGACCGTCCCCCACTCCGAACTTCTGGGGGGGCCCAGAATGTGTAGAAACAATTGACAATTTGATAGAAACACTGAAGAGAAAAGTAAATTAAATTTAATTGTACTAATTTTAATTGAATTGTTGAAGTGGACAATTCCAAAAGATTTTTTTTGGAATTCCATCGTATTGGGATGAGACACAAAGTGTAGCCAAAACCAATAAATCTTTTGTAGGCCTTGAGACATTGCAATGTCAACATGACGGGGCCCACTGCCCTTCCCAAAATATTTTCTCCAAATTAAAATATCCCGCTTCATATTTCTTATCCCCCCCTCCCTCCCTTCTCCCTTGTTCAAACAGACAGACAATCTTTTTTGGCCATGAAATTAACGGTGGCTTATTTAGGGCTATGACGTCAAATGAATGGAAATGATTTTTAATTATTCCCCGAATATTTTTAATGGATAAAGATAAATCCATACAAAACTAAAATAAAATTTTCTCAAGAATTCCTCCAATTTTTCCCACTGCCAAAAATCACTGGGCAAATATAGCAAAAAATGAATCATTTTCACCAATGTTAATTTTAATAGTAGTGCAAACAAAGTGAGAGTAAAATTGGCCATATTTTTGGTCATTGGCAAATATTTGGCATTAAATTATGCAACACCAGTAAAACTGACCGTTGTGACGTAAGACAGGAGAGAGAGATGAGACATTTTGGTGATGAAGACAAATGACAATTTTTGCAAGTTGTAATCAAGAAAATCCATTAAAGAAAATCGATTGTGTAATATGACGGACGTGGGGGTTACACGTGGAAAATGAGACTTCATTGAGAGTTATAAAAATAGGCATAAAATTATACATGTTTATTTATGATAATAATTTTTTATACTCAATTTTATTTTGTTCCATAAATTGGATTTTGTGCAGACATTTTTAGCTAAAATAATTATATCTAATTAATTTGTTTCTTTCTAGGGGATTTTTGGGGTCTCACGGACTCTCATGTGAATTTTATCTCTGGATAACTATCCGGGGGAAATGGATTGCCGGCGGAAAATTTACATGAAATGAGAACGTGCATGGGTTCCTTATCCACGGACAATCTCCATAAAATGAAACTAAATTATACTAAAATTGTATTATTGTTGTAAATATTTAAATGACATTTTAAAAATGATGCAATTAATAATGTAATTAATATATTTTCTCTTTATATTGTACGACCAATTTGTTGCCTACTATGTACTAGCCCATTTTACATTTTTATAGTAGAAGGCCATTTTCATTTTTAACCACAATTTGGTGACATTTCTATCAACAAGTTGGACAAAACTTGTCACATGACTATTAATTATTTTTAGTAAGCGCCCCAATTGTTCTAAAAACTTTCTTTTGTGTGATGGCATGATGATGTTAAGTGACAAGACAAGAAAATGTTTGGATTTTTTCAAAAATTAAAAAACTCATCATTGAATGACATTTAAATTCTAGTTTTTTATTTGTAGTCTGAGACATTCACATGACACGCCAATATTTTTTATTTGAGTATTTTAAAGTCGGGCAAATAAGAATGGAAAATATTTCAAAAAAATATTATACATATAATTTATTATTTATATAATTTATAATTATACACATAAAAATATATACACAAATATTTTTTTATTTTAATTTTAAGTCATCAAAAAACAAAAATTAATTTAGTATCACACACAACACAATTTAAATTAGGTAATTTTTTTTAAATTAAAAATAAATTAAGTAATGGGGTCACGGGTTAAAACTGTGTTGAGGAAATTCATTTGATAGTTTTGCATCTCTTTTTTCCTTGACCTTTCTCCTTAGAGCGGTCAAACTGGGTAAGAATAAATGATAGGTTGACCCCTCCCCCAAAAAGAGGAGGAGACCCACGCCCAACCCCACAAAAAGTACAGTGAAAGCCCCCTTAAAATTTTTGAGAGTCAATAAAATAACTTTGACTTGATCACTCCCTTTTCGATACTCCCCAGTGAGGTCACTCTCTGTTTTTTCTTTGACCTTTTGTCTCCTCACGTCTTCATAATCCATTCGGATCCATTCTTCGTTGAGACCAGAATCACAAATTTTACCGATGGCCCATCGAAATGTTTCCATTAAATAGGAACGACGACGGAGCATGAGACCTACGGGCAGGAAATAGTCTCTCGTTGGTTGTATACGCAGGTCACTCCGTCCCTCGTGATTTGAAAAATTTAATAATATTGTATAGTCTCCAAATGTACCATAGTCTGCAACAAAAAAACAACAAATAGACGATAGGTGTCGCCGTCAAAATTAACTAATAGTTAATTTAAATAAAAATGACATTTACCGATGCAACCAAATTTCCCTTCACTGACAAATTTGTAACATTTGTAGGGACTTGGCTCTAAAATCATGGTGGCCTTTATTTTGATGAGGGCGGGATTCGGGCTGTTGGTTATTTGTTCGTAGGCAGAGCCACCTAGTCATTATTTTTGTCTTAATAGAAACGAAAAAAATAAAAAAATATTTGTTTTTTTACCGTAGTGTTGAAGACCGACTTTATAGTCGGAGGCTGCCAGCTCCGCAAAATTTCGGGGTTCAGGGGGGAAGATTGGGAATGCTAAAAGACTATTAATTTAAATTAGTTAATTGTAAATTAAATTAAAGGTGGTACAACTGAAAAAAACGTACCCCACTAAAATTCCTTTGTAGACATTGGACATGACCAAGCCGAGGAGACACCAAAACGAAGCAATTAATTGAACTTTGAGTAACCCAACACCCCGAATGTCCGTGGGTGCTTCAAAAAAAGCAAAAATTACGAATTCGATACTGTCCAATAATGAATCATTACTCGTCACTCGAATTGTCCCTCTCCCTACAATTAAAGGTCAAAAGTCAAAAGTGTAAATTAATATTGTAGAAAATATCTTATTTTGTTTTAAATCATGGTGCCGGGAATTTTGTACCTGTACTGACATAAACTTCTGTTTTGTTATTGTCCCCATTTTCAATTTGTTCAAAAGAATAGATAGTAAGGCCACCTAGGAAAAAAGCGAGGCAACAACAGAGCCACACTTCTTTTGAAAATGGCCAAAATACTGCCTTCCAATCATACAGCGGCGTTTGTTTTCCCGTGGTAAAAGTCAAAAAAATGTATTCTGTCGCTCCCGCCAATTCTGTGTATGAGTATCGACCCAATGTTTCTCCACAAGCAAAACCAAAATCCGCCCTCTGGTGTAGACAAATCAAATGTCAATTTTTTTTCAAAAATTATTCCAATTTTATATGTAAAAAAACTCACCGAATTGTAGACATCTGGAATGACGTTCATTATGTACCTCCCATCCATCCAATTTTCCCGCGATTTTACAAAATTTGATACCACAAATGAAATGCAAATTCAAGATGGCTGCCTCAAAAATAAAAAATGGAGCCAATTTGCTATTTCATGTTAAGAGTAGTCCCAGATTTTAGTAAAATGAGCGGGTGGGACATGGGTAGATGGGAGATACATAAAAATTTGGAATACTGACCTCCAATGACCCCTGACCTGCAAATAAATATTTAAAGAACATTAGAAATGAAGCTGAAAATTAAAAAGCCCGCCATAGAAGACTTACCAAGTTTTATCTTTTTGAACATTGCCACTGCCCCCAGCTCGAGAAACCCCGCGGGCACTCCCCGGGAAAGGAAAACTCGTAAAATTGAATTTTTTTTCAAATGCTTTGACAACATAAGCGTACATCCCGCGACTAAATTGAAAACGTCGCCCCAACTTGTCTTCCTCAATACTATCGAGGCCAATTCGAGATGGGATCCCAGTCGTCACAGAAACTTTAAGAATTCGACCATTCAAATGCATAATCTCCTTTGGAAAATAATGTCGCCGACTTGACCAACTGAATCTCGGGGCTTGTGTCAAATTTTGAGAAATGTCGCCACTGTCTGATGAACTCATGAGATAAAAATTTAGATTTTCTTGACAGAGTAAACAATGTCGCTTCATTATTAAATAACTTTTCATTTTGAACGTTCCATCATGGCGACCGTTTTGGCGCTCTATCAAAAAAAAGAAAAGGAGGGAATGGGACACTTCAAGGGTCCCTACATTTATTTCCATGTTGGTCATTCCCTCTTGAATGTCACTAACCTTTGAACTTGAATCTGAAATGACCTCCCTCCCGCCACCAGTTTCGGTTCCCGCCAAAAAAATGAAATAATCTTCATCCTTTTTGATCATGGGGTGAAATCGTGGATTTAAAATAAAATGAAGACCCGCCCTAGAAAGAAATCCACGCCCAGGAATGAGACCTGTCCGAATTTCATCTCTTTTATTTTGAACATCCTCTTTCGGTTCCAATTCAACTTTACCCGCCATTTTATCTGATACAAAAACAACCGTTGTACAAAAATCCGTATGTTTTTTCAAAGTTCTCCGCCATCCTTGCCCTTCAAATTTTTCTGAAGGTAAAAATTTACGGAAGGCCATCACATGAGGGGCGGGATTATCAATTATGGGCGTGTCATTAAAATGAGTTGAATTTGACATGATTGGGTCACGTGGTTGCTCTACTATGAGAATATTTGTTGTTGCAAAAGGTTTAATTTCAGATTTAGTGCGGCTGAGAATTTGAACTAATTGATTTAATTTTGATGGAGATTTTAATGTTGATTTTAATTGTTCAGGTGGTGGGTCAAAATTGGTCACTCCCATGAAAAATGTGGAACAGTCACTTAAATGAGTTTGAATTAAATTTTCTATTAATTTAAAATTTCTCATGAAACTTTCTTCACTTTCACTTGAACTTTCAAATGTCGCACTTTTTAAGCTGTCTATCGAAACAAGTAAAAGTAGTATTAGTAAGGAGAGCGACATTTTAATTATTTTACAATTAATTTAATTGCAATCATAAAATGGACGAAATTGTACCCAAATAAAATTAATTTTTGCATTATTTAATGGACTATTTGAATTTGCAAATTATTAAATTCTAATTCAAACTGTAATTAAAACTAATGTTAAATAAATTGAAGATTTGTGTAAAAAAATTGGTTTCCCTAAATTGTAGTAGAAATATTTGCAAAAAAAATTTGTTTGCAACTTTCACTAGTCTCAATTTTTTGAACAAAGAAAGTCGTTTGGAAAAAATGGATTGTTTGGGTGACTTGATTTTGTCCTTAACACGGGTGGCAGTCCCCAATGGAAAATAATTTTGTCTACTGTAATTATTTTGTCCTTGACAAAAAAAGAGTGCAAAAATAAAAAAAATTGAGTGCAAATTCTGGTAAAGGTCTAGAAATGGGCATGCAAGTTCATTTATAAATCGTAAATTGAACTGGCCAAGACGTAGAAGAAGATGAATCACCCAATCTGTTTAATTGTCTTTCTTTCCCTTTGTAATTGAACAAGACACGTGAATATTTAATTTTAATGGGCTTTTACCCAAAAGAAATATTTGAACATGTGCGTTCACATTCAATACTAAATTCAAGACAAAATTGGGAGAGAGGTCACGTTGACCGCGGGATTGATTGAGTAGCCTCAAAAATGTTTTTGATGGATCAATTAAATTAATTATTAAGATCTTCTCATCCATCTTCCTACGACTTGGGATTGACATGAAGGCCAATGGAGTCAAAGTAAATTAGTGACGTCATTGAGTTCATGGAGGAGTGTCCGTGACGTCAGTTTTTTCCTTAAAATATTTTAGTTGCAATTATTGCACTTAAGTGTAATAATAATAATTTTTTTTCATTATTATTTAAACTTTACAAATTAATTATTTTACCATTGACCAAATTCAAATTAATTAAAACTTGTGTTTTTTTACATCTGCAAAAAATTAATTAATTTAATTAAGCAAATGAATTAAATAAAAGCATATTTAAAGCTCATTAAGTTTTCGCACGGTACATTTATTTGCAAATTTTTTTTTGCAATGCTTGAGTTTGATCATGAAATATTTCAAGGTTAAAGCTTCCTCCGTGTATTAATGACGCTGATACGGCCTTCAATTTGAGCAAAAACACTCAGTAGACTTGCCAATTGCCATACAAAAGTCACATTTTGTGGATCGAGACCAAAATTGAAAATCGTACAATATTTTAATTTTTAATTAAATTAATAAAATGCCGGAGTACAAGTTAACTTATTTTGACATTTTTGGTTTGGGTGAGCCAATCAGACTCCTGTTTGCGGCAGCCAATGTCCCATTTATTGATTTTAGAACTCCCCATCGACCCCCTCAATTTGGGCTTCCCTCCCCCATCCCACCGGAAATTAAACAAAGTGAGCACCTTTTAATAGTAGAATTATTTTGGCGGTATTTTTTGAATTTTTAATTATTTTCTATTGAATTTCAGAACTACCCTACGGACAGTTGCCTATTCTTGAAATAACGAACGACAAAAATGGTGACGTCACTATTTTGTCCCAGTCGACGACAATTGGTCGATATTTGGCGCGACAATTTAATTTATATGGAGCCAATGAATGGGAGGGAGCTAAAATTGATGAAATTGTGGACGCCTGTATGGACTACTTTCATGGTAATTAATTGATAATAACTAAATAAATTTAAATTTAATTGTAATTAAAAATTAAAGATTTCAGAAGAGGCCTCAGAGTGTCAAGGACAGATGAGGAGAGGGCTCAAGTATTTCACAATACGGTACATGTGACCACGCCCAAATTTTTCTCAAAACTTGTTCAACTCTTGAACCAAAATGGCGGCCATTATTTTATAGGCAATTCTCTCACTTGGGCTGACCTCTATGTCTTTCATACGACAACTGCCTTTGAAAAATTTGTGGGTAAAGGACTGATCAAGGATTACTTAGAAATTCAAAATTTTAATGAAAATATTGCCGCCATTCCTTCCATTCAAAAATGGCTGAGTGAACGACCTCTCTCGGCTTATTAAATTATTGTATAAAAATGTCAAGTTGCCTAATTTTATGAAATTTTTTTCACTGTGGTTAAATTCAAAACAATTTAAAATTTTATTTGAACAATTTTTGAGAATGTATAGACAATTAAAATAATTGTAATTAAATTAATTTATATACAAGTTCGTAGACAAAGACCACCACAGCAGTCTAAGGACTGCCTGCAATAAGTCCCCATCCCTGAACACCTTTTTGATCGGTTCTAAAATAAAAATAAAATTAACAAATTAATTAAAGTTGGACACAATTAAATAATTTAATTAATTGTTTGAAACTTAATTTACCTGAGGAATCTCAATCTCCGGAATTTCATGGGACTCGAGGGACTCCTCATGAGACTCAAGGGAGTCATCCATCCTCATTGGAATGTTTGCGGTGAGGATTGGGCTCAATAAAATGGAGAGGATGACCCCCAAGGTCAAAATTATCCAAAATTTCATTCTTGTCCTGTGAATTAAATTAACAATTAAAATAAAAGTCACAAATTATTTCAACAATCAGTCTAGTCAATGTAAAGACGAGACTCCAAATTATGAGTGAGAAATTGAGAAAGAAAATAAAGGGGCTAATGAAGGTTTGAAAAGTGAAGGGGGGTCCTTTATATTTATTTTTAAAGTGGGTCACTTTCACTCGACTCATTAATTTAGAAATAGAACAAAAAGCGTTTCTCTTCAAGTCCTCATTTAGAACTTTGAGCTAACGGCAATGCCGTGACGTCATGTCCTGTAAATTTATGCCAAGCTGACAACATGAAAAAGGTCAACATTTTACCTAGTCTACGTCTAAAGTCTTCCAAATTTTGGGACAGGTCAAATCAAATGTCAACTTGATTACAGAAACGTGTTTACTTCTGGAATATGGACTTTTGTAAAAAGAATAATTTTGGGAGTAAAACTTCAAATTAATTGTAATTAAGTAATTAATTGAATTGACGTTGACGTGGGAATTATGGAACCATTTTGGAATTGAAGGACAATGGGCCTTTGACCTCACAGATATATTACTATCCATATACTGATCTTGAAACCTTCTCAAAGGTCAATTACAATTCGGCGGTTTTTCGCTAAAATTTAGCAAACGATTTAATCGTTTTACTAAACTTTTTGAAAAAAAAACAAACCCCTAAAGTATTGGAGTGGTCAAAGTCTAAAGTGGGTTGAAAGATGGGGTCAAGAGCTCCGTCCAAGACAGCATCACATACAAAAGGGCCATCAAAAGTTAAAGGGTCAAGTCAAGCCAAAGGACGAGCGCAGGGGCAGGGGCAAAATAAACCGCCATCTAAAACACAATATGAACAACAGGAGGAGCCACCACCACAGTACAACCAAAATGACAACCCAGAAAATTACAACCAATCGTACAATCAAGGAGTTTATGCAACAGATCCACCCCCAGAAAAAAGGAAGACTTGTTGTTGTGGTTTTAGTAAAAAATGTTGTCTTATCACGTGGCTGATCATTCTTGTTGTCTTCCTCATCCTCATCATCATCACCATTCTTGTCATCTTCCTTTAAATCCCCATCCTCTCCATTTTATCCCCCTACATCCCTACACTAGTCCCCACCCACCATCACCATCTTCATTTTTTTTACTTGTGTACCACAATATAAATCATCTTCATTTTAATTGACGTTTGAATCATTCCAACCACAAAATGTGATTGGAATCATAGCACAGTGTCAGATTCTTAGAGTATATAGAATCATAGAGGGGAAAGGGCTTTTAGCGATTCTTCCCGAGCCACTAAGCTGGGCCCTGTATTAACCTTGTGATACCAAAACACAACCACGAAACAAACGGGTTCATGTTTCGGGTACCCGAAATCCCCTTTTGGGCGAGACGGGTTTTTACCATGGCAAGTAGACTTTGGTCCTTGAGCTCCTACTTGACCCAATGTATTTTATGGTAAAATAATTGACCCAAACGTAGATTTTAGCCACCTTGACCCACAATTCCTTGGGTCAAGTAAGTTAGCTATCAAACTTTTTGGGTCAAGTAATTTAGCTATAAAAGTCATTGTGTCAAGTAATTTATCCATAAAATTTATTGTGGCAAGTATTTTAGCCATAAAATTCATTGGTCAAGTATTTTAGTACCAAAATTCCTTGGGTCAAGTATTTTAGTCTTTTTTTCATATTGGTGCAATGATTGAACTTCAATCTTTTGGATCACATTTGTTGGCTAAAAGTACGTTTGGGTCACTTATTTTGCCATAAAATTCATTGGGTCAAGTAAGTTAGCCATCAAATTAATTAAATGTAATTAAATGTAATTAAATTTGATTAATTGCATTTAAATTTGACCTGTTTAGTTTAATTGAAAAAATAATTATTTTGGTTGTGGGGGGTAATTACCCCTCGAAATCAAACTCGAATACCTGGCGATTTGATCCAACTTTTTATGATCATGGACCCACCCAAGGCCATATACACTCTATGCGGCCTCCTCCCTAAATCAGGTTGGGACATGAGCTCGCTTTTATTGTAAAACCTCTGCCAAAAAGTCAGAGGATGCACAGTGTGAACTTTTTCAAAAATTCCGCCGGTCGTAATAATTGGGACTGTTGAAAATGAAATGCAGGTCCAATTATTTTGTGTAAACTCCGTGACAACTTAACCAAAGTGATTTTTGAAATCCATTAAAATCGTCCAAAACATCATTTCAATGTCTTAGACGACTATATTGTCACCAATGACTAGCTTGAATCTCTCATTAACTATAATGAAGATGCAAAACATAATTTTAAAAATTCTTATTGGTAAGTTGTCACGGAGTTTACACAAAATAATTGGGCCTGCACTTCAATTTCAACAGTCCCAACTTTTACGACCGGCGGAATTTTTGGAAAAGTTCACACTGGGATGGTCCGCCCAGAATCCATGGTAATGGATGGGGTCAAGGAGCAAAAATAATAATATAATAAAATACTTTATTCAAAGTCACTGTTCTCTATCAAAAGACTTGACATTAGACACAGTATACTACAACAAAATTTTTTACACAACATTTTTTTTTCATGAATACAAATATAACTTTATGTATTATTTGAGTGCTGAGAGGTCTGTTGAATTGCTTGAGCTGGTCCATTATTGACATTGTGGACATGGTTGTGCAATATTTTCACTGATCCCTTCAACGTCTCTATTACTAACTGTTTAACGAAACTTTTAGATAACCCAAACTGTTTTCTAAAATTTTCAAAATAATGTGTATAAGCGTCCGGACGCTTATAAATAATATATTCTAGGGACGCGTCCCTAGATTCCCCATCGGAATATCCCCCGACTTTTTGGAAAAGATTTTACAATCAAAACGAGCTCATGTCCCAACCTGATTAAGGGAGGGGGCCGCACTATCCGGCCCGCATAGAGTGTATATGGCCTTGGACCCACCTAGTTTAGAGAAAGAACCAAAGTCTACTTGCCATGGTTTTGTACCCAAATTTCGGGTGGTTTTGGGTTTCAAATTTGCTAACACTTTCAACAAAATATCAAAGTTATATCTGTGGCAACTTCACCTTCATTTTGTAAAATAATAATTAATTAAATTAATTAATTAACACAATTAAATTGAATAATTGAAGCTCAAAGTTAACTAGAATTAAATGTTAATTGATTATACATAATAATGATTAATATTTAATGTCAATTTGTTAAATATTCGAATTTATTTTTATGAAACCCGAAACCCGTTTATTTAGGGCCCCCGTTTTCGGGTACCCGACCCCGGCAGCGTATTTACAAATGGTACATGAGATGGGCACCTTGTATTTTTTTATTGGCTTAATGGCCATATATAGATTCGGGACCACTTCCATTGTATCCGGGAGGTCGAAATCTATCAACCTACAAATTTTCAGATCACAAAAACAGCGCAACACTTTGAAAAATAAATTGATTTTTCAAGAATCATCATTGAAATGGTTTAAATTCAAATTATTCAAAGCCGGTTTCTGTGTTGGGCCTTTCAAAGACTTTCAAAGGTTCGTCGCTTGGACTTTCCAACGTTGTCTACTCATTAGAAGAATTTATTCTCTCTATCCGCAGGTGACACAGTAAAAATTATTAATTTTTACTCTGTCTTTACTTTTAATCTCCAAAAGTAAAGATTTTGTAAAGATTTTTGATGCGTTACAAATATAAAAAAGTAACGCGGCGCGTTACATTTGTAAAGATTGTAATGATTTTTGACTATGGTTTTAACTAGATTGATTAATTTACAATTTAATTTTAACTTTGTTGACCAGGAAATACAGATAAATAAATATTTTTAAAATAATTTTTGTGCATATTTGTCACCTGACTCAAGACTAATTAGCTAATAATTAGCTAATTAGTCTTGAGTCAGGTGACAAATTGCATAATGAACTAATTAACTTGAATGGCAAATTAAATTTAAAATTAAAGTTTATTTTGCAATTAATATTCCTTCCTAAAATTGCATTTAATTAATGAAAATTATTTACCCAAAAATATATTTAATTGTAGGGTGACAGGTGAGTTGTCCATATTTCTCAAATTAATAATTAATTGTGAATTATTCACAATTAAACAAAAATTGTCAATAATAAAAATTATGATTAAAGAGACTTGAAAAATATACAAAATCAAGAGCCCGCGCCCTCTTACAACCAACCTCAATACTACCCTCCACCAGGTCAACCTTACAATCAAAATTACAACCAACCGTACAACCACGGAGTGTACGCCACAGCTCAACAACCACCGCCACCACCAACAGGAGGCGCTAATCATGCTTGTTTTGGCTTTAGTAAAGAATGTTGTATAATCACGTGGGTCATTGTGGCCCTGGTCATAATAATTTCCATCATCACCATTGTGGTCCTCTCAATCACTTTAACTGCCAATGAAGCCTACAAAATCTATAAAACACATGTAGATGGCGCTAAAGATTTTGATACTAATCAACCTAACTTATGAGAATTCATGACATTTTTATTTAAGAAAATAAATAAAAATAAGTTCTTTTTTAAAAATACACAGCCGCTTCATTTTAAACATTTTTGTTGATTCATAATTTTCATTTACAATAAATTTTCCCTTTTATTTTGAGAACAATAATTTTAAATCATAAAAATTCCATTTTTGATTGTCAAGTTTTACTAAAATTAAAAATTAAATTCTTCCATTGGAATTTTTCTTTTGTTCAAATTTTTTTTATTGACTCAACTTTTTACGTCATTCAATAATTTCTCTTGTGGTGTACAGCAAGTTGAAAAAATTAAAATTCATTTAAAAATGAATTTAAATTTAATTTTTTTGACAATTGTTTTAATTGTGGGGTTGACCTCAAGTCAAAATTTGAATGGCCCGCTCCAGTCAATCAGTAGAAAACAATTATTAAGTCCTGTATTGAAAATTTGGTGGAAAATTGATTTCGTAGCTCAATCAATTACAATTACACTCAAAGCCAAAACAAGTGGCTTCATTATTTTTGGTTTGACCCGTAAGAGGTCACTGGCTAATGCGGATGTTATTATTGGTGTTGATAATAATAACAAGCCTTATTTTTATGTAATTTCATAAAATAATTCTATTCATTTCTATTTTTTTTTTATTCTTGAGCTTGACCTCACTTGACCTTTTTTTTGTCGAGTAGGACGGATTCGGCAAAAGTGACTCTGAGATTAAAGTTGACGCTCATAATGATTGGACTTTAATTAATTCTTCAGAGTCAGGGGGTCAAACAAAGCTCAAATTTAGTCGTCAACTCAATACTTGTGATGAGGAGGATGTCCCAGTCAATGTAATAATTGTAAATTATGGCGGTTTTTTTTTTTAAATTTTAAAAAGCGCGAAATTCTTACAGGGAAACATGGTACGCCTCATTTGGATTGTGGGTTTGGGAGATGGCCTACCTGGTAAGATTGAGCCCAAAAAATATGGCTTGGTTGACGTCTACCTTCAAGATCCACCGATGCATGGAGAAACATTGAAATCGTAATAATTAAAATAATTAAAATAAATATTAATTAAATATTAATTAATTAAATTAATTTTTTTCAGCTATCCATTTTGGACAATTGGCCTCAACAGGACAGTGAAGGCGGTTGAAACGTCGTACATTTGTAGTTTCCACAAAAGTCCCAAATTAGACAAGACTCATCATATTGTTGGAGTGAGTCACGTGACTGGTTAATTCAAATATTTTTTACCGCCAGTTTTTAAATATTAAATTAAATTTACAGTTTCGAGTCAAGACAGACAATCCAGAGGCACTTCGACTTAATCATCATTTAATATTTCACAAATGTATTCCAAAAGTTGGGAGTCCTGGTGGCGCCATTTTGGAGAAAGCTTTGAATGGTCGCGCGGGTGAACGTTTTTTTTATGATGGGTCAAATGTCTCTTCTATTATGCCATTGTGCGAATCTTACGTCTTTGGTTGGGCTATCGGTGGTGAGGTTAGTACTTCAGTAATTATTTTTCCCCGCAATTTTAAATATATTTTTTAAAGTACTTTTTTAATATTTGGCGGCCATTTTAGAAATTCGCTTTCCCCCCAGATGTTGGTTACCCCCTTAATGTAAATGGGGAACAAGAATATTTTGATACTGAATTACATATAAATAATCCTGACAAAGTCTCTGGGATTTCTTACACGACGGGAATTGAAGTTTATTATACGGACAAAATCCGGTAGGATTTTTGACAAATTTTTAAAAAAAATTTCAAAAGTATAATTATTAATTTTTTAATAGACCCAAGGAAGCGGGATTGGTCGTTCAAGGTCATATGTGGGCTCCAACAGCAATAATCCCGCCAATGTCGAAAGCATATAAAATTAGCGGTCATTGTGATTCTGCCTGTACTAAATCAAAATTACCGAAAGATGGCATCACTATTTTTAATGTTCTTCTTCATTCTCATTTAGCAGGTTTAAATTATTAATAACTAACTATTTAATTGTTAAATATTCAATTATTTTTTGTATGTTCTGTATAATTTTTGGCGCCTTTTTTGAATTTAAATAATTAATTTATTAGGAAGAAAATTAACATTGCGACATTTTCGACCAAATTTAAATGGAACTTTTGATGAACTCCCATGGATTTCATATGATCAAAATTATAATTTTGCTCAACAAAAAAATCGACCACTAAAAAATTTGTTAAAGTTTTACCTGGTGATCAATTGACTTACGGTAAGTACCCGAGGGTCAATGACATTGTGACCTTTTGGGGAAAATTATTTGGTGTTGTTGAAATTGTTGCATTTGTTGCAGTAAAAAAAAGATTTTAAATTGATGACATTTTCAGAATGTGTGTACGACAACACTTGGAGAAACCCGCCAAAGGCGACGATAGGCGGATTGAGCGCCACAGCGGAAATGTGTACAGTTTACATTTTGTATTATCTCAGACTCAAGGATGGATTTGAGTATTGTGGGAGTCAAGCTCTGGCTTATCCACCAAAACTTTTTGGTGTTGACGAGATTGACAGGTGAGGACAAAATATGATTGTCTTGTCAAAATGGCGCCGTTTTTATAAAAAATAAATCCGGGTTTATTTTAGGTCCACAGATGAGCAGTTCATCATGACACCAAAGGCATTAGCGAAGACGACATATGAGGATCACGTGACGACAAAAATAAATAGTTGGAAGCAAGAAGAGCGCGACAAAATGCAAGGAAGAGTTTTGAATGAACCCCACATGGAATTTTGTACCGATTTCAGTAACCTTCTTGTCGTCTCACCAGATGGCCGTACCACCATTAATTTTACTAATGTTGTCTACAATCTTACCTACCCCAAAATTTCCAATCTTTATCAGCCATATGAGAAAAACTGTCCAAAATCAGTCTAATTTTTTTGGCGCCATCTTTTAATTTTGGGTCCATCAAATTTTTTTCAATATTTTGTAAATTGAAGTTGTACATGCCTTGCTCTAATAAAATTTAAAAATTGAGTCCCACCTGTCAAGTGTTTCAATTAACGAAAATTACCCGCCAATTTTAAAAAATCAAGTCATATACTTTACTACTAAAATTCAAATTAAAAGTTAAATAAATTTCATGTCATGTCAATTCAACTTTCAAAAATCTTTTAAATAATTTACTGCAAGTATTTAAGTGCTAGTTAAATTTTAATGTTACAATTTTTAATTGACAAAAAATTAAATTTTTCTTTTTAATTATTGTGAGCTTCACGAAAAAATATACAATTACATTAAGCTCGACCTACAGAAAAGGTCAATTTGACTTGAATGTCACAATAAGCCCAACAGTATTACTTATAATAATTCCCATGACTGTAAGAACGAGTCGATGATCCACAAAAAAGAATGACCCCACATTGACCTTTAATGGTTTACATGCTTTCAAATATTTTATGAACCAGGTTGGGACTGGCATGAAATCACGTGATCCCTTGGGTTTCCACGAAACTAAGACTGTGCTAGAATTTTTAAATAAATGACCAAATTGTTTAAAAGTGAATAAAAAAGTTATGGTTGTCATTCCCGCCAAAATGAAACCACGTGGGCTGTGGAGTACCACAGCTTGAAATGCATTTAAAACGACCAAATAAATGGACCATATTTCAACACCCACCACCCAATTCCCAAAAACTTGATTAAAATTCTTTTCTAAAATCCCCAACTCATGATATTCCTTACACAATCTTTTTATCAAATTTTCCCCTCTATTCCCATAAAAAAGGTCACGCCAGGTCAATCTTTCCACTAGAAAAAGCATTCCACCAATATAAAGTAAGAGGGTGCACGTATACAGTGACATTGTGAAGGTGTGGAAGAAACTGACATAAAATTGAATAAAAGCAATTCCAATTCTAATAACAATATGAACTTTCCCGCCATTTCGGGTCAAAATAGAGGTCAAGTTGGAGGGAGAAGTCGAATTGATGATACAGCCAAGGGCGTCAGTGAAAGCAGCAAAAAAACCGCCAATAAAAGAGAGAATCATTGAAATTAATATCACTTTTTGACTCTTGACTCTCTCACTGTATTCATGACCTGTAGGTCACTCCAAGAAATATTTAACTTAATTAATTAAAATTACATAATAAATAATATTTAATTTACAATTTAATTACTCACGCGAATAATTGGCTACAAGACTCAAAAGATTGGTAATGAGCACGTGATGCATTCCATAATTAGT
The DNA here is from genome assembly GCA_034700945.1 of Arrhopalites spinosus. Classification (NCBI taxonomy): domain Eukaryota; kingdom Metazoa; phylum Arthropoda; class Collembola; order Symphypleona; family Arrhopalitidae; genus Arrhopalites; species Arrhopalites spinosus. The sequence continues at coordinate 45,577 of JAQIVZ010000526.1, forward strand.
TAACGTAGTCACGTGACTAAAATTGAGTAATAATTTTGCAAATGTCAAATAAATTGTCCTTGTTTTTCTAAATAAACTTTCCTCTTCATTTTGGACAGTTTGGACACTTCGAATGACTAAAAATAATTGAAATAACCAAAGACAACAAAGTTGACCCCACAGTCTGTACCAGTGCCTTTGGCGTGGGTCAAATTTAAAATTTTGATTTTGGCGGTTCCATTGGTAAGGAATGTAATTGAAAGTATAGCCAATATTCACCACTGTCCCCATCCATTCCACTTCTTTTTGTACCATTTTAAAAGTCAAAGGTCAATCTGTTTAGAATCTTGACAATTTTTTTTTGTTTCGTGTTTCACATGGCTTGACCCAAAAACCTTGACTGTGGTCCCAAAGAAGTTTTTTTTGAGGGGGGGGGAGGTTCCTTGAGACGATAATAGTTGGAAGTAGAAATAGTGAACAATAATTAAAATGATGACATGGAGTTAAAACTCATTTAATTAAATAGTCGACATTTAAAATAACTATAAAAATGCCAAGAAGTAAAATTTGCAAAAGTTTTCAAAAAGTCGGGTATTTACATTAATTTTAAGAAAAACAATTTAATTACACTAAACAGACCCCTCTGTTAATTCACATATTAATTAACTGATGACAGTTAATTAATATGTGAATTACAAGGAGGGACAATTTTAATTTTAAAGGACGAGCAGATAGAAGGTTAACCACGGCATTGGAAATGGCCATGAGAATAAACAAAATGGTCGTCTTCTTCACCATTTAAATTAATGTCAACCCCACCACCACCAATAGAGGTCGCAACGCCCTCTTTCCACTCCCTTTACTAACAACACTTGACCCCATGACTCTTTAAAAGTAAATTGACCTGACTCAAAATGGGGCAAACGCAAATGGCAGTCAAAAAGGAGGAAAGAGGCAGAAATCAAACTCTTGCCATTTTTAATTCTGTACCCAAAAATATGAAAACTAAATTTTTAAAATTAATTGTGTTAATAAATTGTTTAATTTTTCATGATAAGTCACATGATTGGCAATGGCATAAAGTCAATTGAATTGGTTTTACATAAAAATATTATTGTTTTCCAATTTTGTATTTATTTAATGTACACAAATAATTATGTTGAGATTCTAATATTTCTATTTTTAATTTGATAAATTAAATTCTTTTTTAATTGTCAATTTATTTAAACTACTTTTTCTTATTGTTAAATTCTAGTTAAAAATGACCACAAAAGAATGGAAAACAATGAGAAAAGTCTCAGACCTTCACCTCTCCAATGGCAAGTTCAGGGTCTGAATTGACGTCAATTGAGAACTGAAAAAAAGCCGCAGGAAAGAAACCACTCGAGCCATATTTCAAATTTGACAAGGATGGCTCGTGTGACTTGACAAATAAAATGAAGGGGGTGTCGCCCATTCATTTTAATTTTCCATCATTCATCAATTTTTAGTCATAATTAGCCTTGACTCAATCATCGTTAAACCTTTTATAAATTATTTCCATTTTTCAACAACTACTGCCATCATTTTCAAACTCTTCCCGCCCAAAATGATTTATTATTTTAATTAATTAACTATTAATTCCAAATATTTTCATTTAAAATGACTTCAATTTATGTGCATGGCGGTAAATGACCCAAAGCTGGCGCACCAATTAGCTCTGTTGTGATTTACATGAATGTTCACCTGGCCAAAAAAATTTGTCTTGACATTAAAATTAATTTCCGGGCATCTCAGTTAGTACGCAATTTAATGAAAGATAATCAAATTAAAATGAGTGTCGATTTAATTTTTAAAATTAAATTATGTGTATATATGCACCCCTGAAATGACATTGAAACTGACAATTTGGTTAAAATAAAATTAATATTTAATTTAAATATTTTAATGTACAAAATTAGCCATTCCCATTGTTCCACAAAACCACGCGTTTCTTTTTTTGTGTACAAATTAACTTCTACAAATTAATTGAGAATATTGACAATAAGTTAATTTGACTTAAAAAAATCCATTTAAATTGGCTTTGACAATGACCCATTAATTAGTGGGCTTGTCACATATGTCACCTCAAATCACCAGACCCTCCTCCAATTTTAAAAATATTTTTTGTATAAAAAGACCAAAATAATTTGACTCTCAATCCAAAACTTTTTTTGGCTCTAAAAAAATGGTTCGTCTTTTAATTTTGATTATGGCGCTGGCCATGGCCGCCACAGTGTCAGCTCAATTTGGTCCCTTCACATTACCAGTGAGACGCACCACCACAACCACTCAAGCACCCGACCAAACAGGGTCAACCTCCAACAGAACCACAATGTCTCCACGTAACAAGACTGACGAAGGATGTTCTTGTGGTTATAATCGTTACAGAGTGAGTTTCAACATTTTGAAAAAACAAGGCAAAATTTTAAAATTAAATTTGGGATTTTTTTTGGGAAATTTTAGTACGAGCAAAATGAGGATGAGAGAATCATCAATGGAAATTTGGCACGAGAGGGAGAATTTCCATGGCGGATAGCCATCTTCCAGTTGGAGGGTGATAAACTTACCATGTTTTGTGGTGGGACTCTCACAAGTACCCAAGTTGTGACGACTGTGAGTTAAATTAAGAATACAATTTTAATTGAAATTTATTAATTAAATAATAATTAATTACAGGCAGCTCATTGTTTCAACAATGATCATAAATCAGGGAAAAAGCCAATCTACGTTGTTGCTGGTTACACAGATCTAACAAATATTGGAATCGATAAAATGGTTCGAGCTGTCCTTATTATTTCTCATAAAAAGTAAGTTATCACAGTTAATTGTAATTTAATTTAATTGCAAATTTAATTTAATTCCATTCCTCTGCTTCACAGGTACGCAACCAACCCAATGGTTCAAGCTGAGAATGACATTGCCCTCTTAATTTTAGAACGAGCTTACGTGTTCAATGATTTGGTAAACTATTACTAATTAATAATATTAATTTAATTAATTAAATTAATGTTTTTATTAATTAAAAAAAATTGTTTATTAAAATTCCAGATTCAACCTGCTTGTCTCCCCTTTGAGCACCAGAGGAGGAACGAATCTTTTGCTAATACTACTGCTGTTGCTTCAGGTAAATCATTTAATAAATTATTATTTTCAATATTAAAATAAATGGCGCAAAATTTAAATAATTTAATGAATAATTTATTTAGGTTGGGGAGCCACAAAACCGAATTATCGGGGAGGTGGGAACATGTCCAATGTGATGAATAAGGTTAAATTTCCGCTCATTTCTGTTGAAGAATGTTCAAGAAAACAGGTCATGGTGGGGCCCCTTCAAATTTGTTCTGTTGAGCAAGGTCAAGGCACATGTCAAGTAGGTTCAATTAAATTAATTCTTTCAAAAAATATGAAATTAAAATAAATTTAAATTATTTAATTAGGGAGATTCTGGTGGTGGCATTGATTATGTCGACCCTACCAAGAGAGGAGGGAACCAATATTTTATTACTGGAATTGTCAGGTAATTATTAATTAATTAAACTTTTAATTAACTTTAGTTACTATTCAATACAAGTAGGCAAAGATGACCATTTTTAATTTATTTCTAATTATTATTTTTCCAAAGTTGGGGTTTTGGATGTGGTGAACAAATTGCACACACACCAGGTACACTCCATTTTTAAATTGACAAATTAATTTTTTAAAATAATTGTACTGAAGAGGGAAATTTAAATTTTTTAATTAATTAATTTAAATAGGAGTTTACACTCGAGTCACTGAATATTTGGACTGGATTGTGAGCAATTCACAAGCTAACGCACCTGGCCAAACCTTTTGCGGGCAAGAACAATCCGGAATGAATACAACGACAACCACTACAACTTCCACAAGGAGACCTTAATTATTTTTTTAATTGTCAATTTACAAAACTAATGTCAAAATTAATTATTAGCCAATTAATCAAAAATTGATTTTAAAGAAATTTTCATATTTTAAATTGTCAACAAACTCGTCGTCATTTATTTTATTTTTCTTGGCAATTATTGACATTTTTGCGGCATTTCTGTTTCAATTTACAATTAAAGTTAATTCTGAAGCAGAAAATACAATTATAGTGCCACCTCTTGGGCACATGGTTGACGTCGACACATTGAAAATGGCTGACAAGATTGCGACTGGCCATTTTGATCTTGACTCACTGAATAAGAATGACGACATTTTTTGCAAGCACGATAGAGGGGGTACATGGCAGAAGCAGCGATTATAAAAAAATGCCACGTGGACAAAATCCAAAGAATAATCCCCGCCGTCCTTTGAGTCCAACCAATAAAACAGAGGGCGACACTGTAGAGAATCATGGTGAGGTAAAGAGTGAGCACCATAAAATAAAAGAGGGCGCTCACCAACTGCCTTGCAATGGAACTTTTTTTGTTCTAAATTCAAATCAATTTAATTTAAATAATTTTAAATTAGCCCGGGCAATATTTTCAAAAAAAACAATGGCGTTCTTACACTAATTGGTTTATCTTTGAGGAAAGAATGACCGAGAAGAAGGGAAACAGAGAGGAAATAGGAGAGCCCCAGGAAGAACCCGATTCGGGTGTAAATTCTCCAAAAATGGGTTTGGCGACAAATGGGCGGGATTCTTAATTTCCGGTCTCGTTCATAGGGGGAGTCGTGACTGGAAGGGAAGAAGGATTGAATGGATGTAGGACAATTGATAGATTTTGGTAATTTTACGGATTTTCCATCCACATTCCAAATGTAAATTGACGAACAAATCACCAACGTTGTCCCCATCACCTTTACAATAATTAAATATCATTATAATTTTAGTTAATTAATTAAGTTCAATTTTTTAAAAGAAAGAGGGTGCATTTCTAATTAACTTTAAATTAATTATACCAAACTGTAGAAAGTGAGGATAATTAAAAATCTGTTCATTTTACTTAATCTTCAATTAAATTTAAATCCAATGAGTAAAATGAATATTTGGAGAAAAATGGCTAGAGCCGCATTTTGCAATTTTTGGGAGTAGAATGAGGAAAAAGTTAAATTTAGAGCGAGAGAGAGACACAAGGCAGATGAGAAAATGTCAAGATTTGGTATAAACACATAAAAATGGATGACTTGCAGACCCTCTCAGTACAAAAATGTTTACAATTGTTAACATAAATTACTTACACTAAAAAAATTAAGGTCAACGTCATCAAATTAGTTTTGTAAAATCCCACCAGATACCAGTGCCACAATTTTCTCGCGGGAAATTTCCCCAATACCCGCCCATTTTTTATTCCAATTTTTAGTTACAGCACAGCTGGTCATAAGTAAACTGGTTTTGAAATAAAAGTTTGACAATTTAAATAAAATTTAGTTGACATTAATGGACCTTAAAAGTTTCTGTATTTTAAATGTCACGTGAGGAATGAGGAATAAAGCGGGAGGAGGGATGGGCACTTAAATTAATTAGAGGCAGTAGAGGATGGCTAAGTGAGGCGGAAGAGGATTTTCAATTTAGTGGCCATTAGAACAAGCCAAGTGCGTGTCTCCCCATCATCAATTCCAACTCCGACAACCGGAACATTTTCCTCCGCTTCTCTCATGTCCACACAAAAAAAATGTCAAATTAAATTACTCAATCGATTCAGAACATCAAATTAAATTTTCTAACAAAACTCAATTACTTTCAAAATTTTGAACCCTTTTTTCAAAATGCTCCAACTATCAAATAGACAAAGTGTCCCATCAATCTACAGAGTAGAATCAAGTGTACCGCCAATATTTGAAAAACTCAAAACATGGCCAAAACCCCAATCACCCGAAAACTCCCGTGACTCCAGTTCCGGTCATACCACCGTGGGTCAATTATTTCGACCAATCATCGTCGCCCTCAAATTTTTGGGCTATTGTCCACTCTCCTACGTTGAGTTAACCGAAGCGGATCCCATCTCGCGCCATTTTGGTTCCCCAAATGGAGATTATTCTCCTCCAGGAAATAACTCAGAAAGCGCGAGATTTAAATCAGTGGAATACGCGCTAAAATTCAAATCATGGTTTCTCCTTTGGTCCAGTCTAGTAGCCTTTGGTTTTCTAACTTTTCGAATTCTTTCCCTCTCTGGAATTCATGCCGTGTATGAGTCTACGTGGTATGACACCTTTTTATGGCGTCGTTTTCAAAATTTTAATATTTGTTTCGTTTATTTTTGCATAGGTGGCATCAAATAGAAACAATTTTTGACAACTCAAAGTCCCAGACTGGAAAATCGATGGTGGCGTGTTTTAAATTTGTGATGGTGATAACTTCACTGGGCAGCATAGTCGACAATAGTTTGTCCTGGGCTGAATCTTATTCTTTTGCCAAATTTTTAAATAATTGGCGCCCATTTGAGAATAAATTTCCCACTATTTTTAATTTCCCGCCAATGAATTACAAGAGGATTGAAAGACGTAGAAATATTTTTTTATTCTTTTATTTTTGTCTACCAACTGCTGTCATGGTCCTAGTGTCCGGCGCGGCAGTGAGTCAGGAAGATGTCGACTCTTTTTTGTGGGGTATTTTCATGGGAGTGCCTCTAGTAGTACATGCAACAGGTGGCGCTTTGTTAGGAGATATTAAAGTTATTTTTAGTTATGACCTTGTGGCAGCAGCTTTTGCCCAGGTGCGACATTTTTTCTTTAGAATGAGATTAAACAAAGCCTTGTCTAATGACCTGCGGCCATTTTTTTATTTCAGATCAAATGCGGCATATCTGAAAGTCTCAAGATGGAGAAAGTCAGTTCTAGTAAAGTGAGAGAATGGCGGGGTTTAGTCTATCAAGTGAGACAACAATCGTTGGCGGCGGGAAGCTACCAAAAACGTCACCAATTGGGCATCCTTTTCATTCTTGTAGTTCAGATCACGACATTTTCGTTTCTTTTGTTGTTGGGAGCCAAATTACCAACTTCGACTCGACTCCTCAAGATGGCGGTTCAAGGATTGGGTTATGTTTTGCTTTGGATTAGTCGTATTTATTTCAAAATTTTGGCGGCGGAGAGTATTACTCAAAATGTATTTTTTTTCTAATTTTAATTATCATTTATAATTTAATTAATTGTAATTTTTTGACAAGGAATCACTCATAGCCTTTGAGATGGAAAATGTGGACACAACGGACAGCGACGCTTGGACACAATTGGAAGTAAATTCTCATTTTTTCAAACTAATTAATTAATTGAGCGCGTCAAAAATAGAAACGGGTCACGTGGTTAGAAATAATAAATTGTGAAATTTGGTGTATAGATAAAATTATTACATGGAATGATTAGACAAGAACCCTCTATAATTTCTTTTGGGAATTATGTCATTTTCAATAAAAAACTTTTACTTGGGGTAATTTTTCACCAATTTAGTAATTAACTTAAATTGACAAAATTGCAAAAAAATATATAATTTTGGTAATTTTTGGCACAGATTTTCAGTCAAGTCATCACGTACCTCATTGTCCTCATGCAATTCTCTCAAGCCACCAGCCATCTAAATAATCCTTAAAAGATAAGTTTTGAAAGTCAAATTGGTGTTGCGCCGTTGAGGGGTCAAAATCGAGTGAGGGCAGAGGTCATCGACCCCACTTGGCCAACAAATTGTTCAATTTGTACTTTACATTCTGCTAAATGAAAAAGCTAAAAAAATGGAGATTACCCACCAAAAATTAAATTTAATCCCTTTGACTTGAACCAAAAAGCAAAAGAAAAATGATTTTTTACATTTAATTTTTGACTCAAAAAATGAGTAAATAAATGTCAGACATTAAACTGATAATTAAAAAACTTTAATTGTTTCTAAAATCATTTTGAAAAATACAAACAAAATATTTAATTTTATGAGATTCTAAGCGGACGCACGGGTCGGCATACAGGGCCTTTGCCAGCCCTCTTGGGCCAATGAGCTGGGCAGGGCATCAAATGAGAATTGTCCGTTCTAAGTATTCGTGCCATAACTTACAAACAAAAAAATAATTATTTTAATTTAAAAATGAAAAACTCTCCTCAAATATTTGGCGCCATTTTTTTGTTTACCAAAGTGACATCAGAAAAGATGGCAGTGAACAAGAGGAAGAGTAGAATAAACTTCATTGCTTTTGTCTACAAATTAAAAATTAAAAATGAGCGCCTCACCGGAAGTGCAAGTGTCAGTTGGAAAAATAATGTCAATTTAATTGGAAGAGGGAACATTTAATTTGGTTTGTGGCTTCATACAAAATACAACACAATAAATTTAACTGCTATTTACAGTATAAAATAAAACATTACTTTAATGACATGAAAGTTAATTCATTTTTTAATTGACAATTAATTACAACTCAATTCTTTTAATGGGTGATGATGACCGGATTCAAGATAATTTTATTTGTATTAAGTTGAAAAATAAATAATTATTTATTATGCAAATCGTGCATGTCAACAACTCACTCATGAAATGATTGATCATTTCAGTCTCAACAAAATCAATTTTTTAATTAAAAATGGCCACAAAAAAACGGCTTTAATGACCCTTTAATGCACTTGAACTTTAAATTTAAATGAATAAATAATATCCGGCTGATGATGCAAAATTCACAATGTTTTAATTAACTTTAATTTTATCATTTGCAAAAAATTAAAAACAAAAATGACTCCCGAAAATACTCACAAGCTGAATCTCTTCTATTGATATTTTTTGATAAAAAAAGTCAAGTATTTTTATTGCATAAAATATACTGTAATTTTTTAAATTAAGTCCAGGCCTCAAAAATATTCTTACTTTAAATAGGGAGGACATGGTTAGATTCTTCACGGGATTTTTTTAAGGGCACAAAGAACAAATTTGGGCGTCACAACATGCACAACATAATAAACCAATGGGTGCATAATTTGGCAAAAAGTAGCACCACGTGCAACATATTTTTGGCCAAAATCTTTCATAATTAAATAATTTACTTAAATGACAATTTAAATTATAGTGAAAATGAGTCATAATTAAGTATAAGTACACTCTGTCTCACTTTTAATGTTTTAAACATTTTGTTTAATAAAACACTTGTTAAATTATTTTTTAATTGGTGAACCTGGATTAGTCTCAAAGAAATGCAGAAATTTTACCCACGATTAATCTTGAAAAAAATTAATTGACGATTAAATAAACGATTATAAATTAATCTATGATTGATTGGTCAATTTAATGACCATCGTGAAAAAAAATATTCCTTTAATTATTATCTTTAATTTCAAGTTGATGGCTCTTATATATAAATACCAATCAATTAATTTGACCACGCCATTTTCTTCTCGTCACCCACAAAACAGTTTAATTAAATTAAGTTAAAATTGTGTAGGCTTGATTGTTTTCACATTTTTTAAAAATAATTTTAAATAATATTTTTCCGTACATTTGAATTTCCCACCAAATCAATTTTGAAAAAAACTAGTCAATGTACGCAAAAGAATTGTTGGTGTTGGTGGCTCTCATTGGAGTTGCCTTGAGCGCTTCAGTTAATCAACAATTCGCTCGAGTGTCACCAAATTTTGACAATGAAGATGCCAAGTTGGATACGGTACATTATTTTAACCAATTTAAAATTATGGTGGGAAAATTCAAAAATTAGTTTAAAAAACTTTCCACACTTGAAAAAAAATAATTGACTTTAACCACTCAATTAAATTAGAGAGGAGAAAAAAATTGACAAAAGAGGAGAGCCACTTGAAAGGATTAATTACACAAATCCCGATTTAATTAAGTTTTTAAAGAGGGCAGTAATTAAACAAGTTAATTGGTAATTAAATATTTAAATTGTAGCCCGAACTCGCAGCCAAGTATGGCTACCCAGTGGAGATTCACAAAGTGACGACAGAGGACGGATACATTTTGACTGTTCATCGCATCCCAAATGGTAAGAACGCCCCACCAGCCCCAGAAGGGGGCAGGCCTGTCGTGTGGTTGCAACATGGTCTCATCTGCTCTTCTGCTGATTGGCTCCTTCTTGGAACTGAACGTGGCTTGGGTAATTAAATTAATAATTTTAATTTAAATTGTACAATAATTTTAATTATTTATTTTTTCCTCAGCTTACAGATTAGCTGACAAGGGATATGACGTGTGGATGGGTAAGCCCGCCATTTTTTAATTTTCTCATTTATTTCCCTTTTAATTACCAAACAAGTGAGTTCAAGATGAGTTTAAAGACAAAAAATATTACAAAATGTCAATTATTAAAATATTTAAAATAATTCAATTTTCCCTCCAAAAATAATAAAATGAAATTGAGTACAGGTAATGCTCGCGGGAACACATATTCAAAGGAACATGTCGAATATGAAGTAAATTCCAATGAATTTTGGGCTTTCAGGTAAATAAAACTATACTTAAATTAAAAAAGGATGTCAAATCTAAAATTTGGCGCCTTAATTTGAATTTTAGTTGGCAAGAAATGGGCATTTACGACGTCCCCGCTGTTCTAAATTACATTCTAACCAACACCGGTAAACCTGATTTATACTACATTGGGCATTCAATGGGAACCACCATGTATGGAACACACACACAATTTTCTATGGGCTTCTATGGGTTTTTAACTTTAAGGTTAAATTGTACAGGTTTTTCATTGCAATGGCTGAACATCCCGAACTCAATTCTAAAATTCGTCTCATGAGCGCTTACTCTCCAGGTCAGAATAAATTAAATTAAATTAATTAATTGGATGATAAAATTTAATTGAGATTTAAATTACTAGTGGCTTTTATGGAACACATGATCACACCACTTCGACTTTTGGCGCCTTTTGCAAATGAAATTGGGTGGCTCGCCAAGAATTTGGGAATCCGGGAATTTTTGCCCAACAATGAGCTCATGGATTTTTTGGGGAAGACGGTGTGTCATCAACAAAGTCTCATTCAAGAAATCTGCTCCAGTGTCCTTTTCGTCCTCTGTGGCTTCGACAGTGACCAACTGGACATGGTAATCACATATGGTAAAGTTTAATTTAGCGGGTTTTTTAAAAAGGGGATTGTTTTGATAGGACATGTTCCCACTCATCATTGGACACACCCCTGCGGGCAGTTCAGTTAGAAATATTGTACATTATGCTCAAGGAGTGAATACAAAGGATTTCCGTAAATTTAATCATGGAAAAGAACAAAATTTAATTTTGTATGGACAAGAAACTCCGCCATCTTTTGACATAAGCAAAATCACTGCTCCTGTTGCTTTCTACTGGGGTGAAAATGATTGGCTTGGTGTTAAATCTGTAAGTACAATACATTTATTTTTAATATTGCAAAATAATTTATGTATGGCTATTTTTTGTAAATTTTCAAGGATGTCTACCGTATGGCTGAATTGATGCCCAATTTAGTACGAAAATATCGTGCGCCCCATGACAAATTCAACCACATGGACTTTTTGTATGCCAAGGATGCCGTCACTCTTCTATATGAAACGACGGAAGCTTTCATGGAGAAATTTGCTGATGTTTAATTAATAATATGATACATAATTGTTTTAAAATTAAAATATTAAATTTTAATTTGATTGTGTTGTAAAAAATAAATGTTGACTTTTAATTTTAATTGTAACTTAGTACTCAATAAATTATTGACAATTTGCTACATTTAAATTAATAATCTCCACTTGTTAACATAATTATTGTGCTTAATTATTAAACATTATACAGGGCGTCTTTGTCGGCATCAATTACATGGAGGGTCGGTAAAAATCAAAATGATTAATTTAATTGATTATTTAATCTCAATTTGGTCTCTCTCCAATTAATTGGAGAGTCCATACTACAAAAGAACCATCACTGAATTATTTTTTGCAAAAATTTTTGTTTTTTTTTAAAAAATGGCGAATAATTTAGTATACAGTATCATCCCACTAGAGAGATCTAGCGAAGTGGCGCAATTTCTTGTCGAGACATTTTTCAAAGACGAACCAATTTCAACTGCTTTGGGTAAAAAATAAAAGAAAATAATTTACATTTAATTAAAATTAATTTTAATTAGGATTGCCGTCATCACAAGTGTCAAGATGGTTCCCCTCATTTATTCCGCATGCCATTAAACATGGCATGAGTTTCATGGTCACTGACCCCGTGTCAAATAAAATTGTTGGGGTTTCTATTAATATTGTGCCGACCATTGCTGATGTTAAAACTTTGTCCATGATGAATTATTTGCAACCCACGGAGCCCATCATGATCGACATTGCCAAATTTTTGGGTCGTCTCAATGCGGGTATTACCAATTTCCTGATGCAAATTATTATTCAAAAAATTAATGCGCGCATTTTTTGCTCTGTATAGATATAGAGACACCGGAGAAGGCGTCACGTGTGTTGACCCACATTTTTTTGGCGGTTATTCCCGAACTTTGTAAACAGGGAATAGCCCGACAGTTGACCATCAAGTCTTTGGACCATGCGGGGACTGTTGGAATTAATAGTTTTCGGGTGAGTTCAAATTAAATGATGTTGACTATCACGTGGTTAAATAAATGGTGGGAAATTTGAATTAAATTGTGTAGGTGGACACAACGTCAGAGTACTCGTTCAAAATGTACAGTAAATTGGGGTACAAAATTTTGAGAGAAATTAAATTCACGGATTATTTTGACGACAAAGGGATCAACATTTTTAATGGGCGGGAAATGGGAGATCACGTGCATGCTCGTGTTATTTACAAAACTGGTCATAAATAAACTTTGACATTTTGTCAATTTCTTTTTGAAATAAATGGAATTTAAAATATCAATTTAAAAATGTTCATATTCCTTCGTAATTTTAAAAAAGGCTTATTAATTTATTTGAGTTAAAGTTGGTGTAATTTAAATGGAGAGTTTAATTTAAATTAACTATGAGACTCCAAAATCTCAAATTATTTTAGTGAGTCTTTCTTATCAATGGAGTCTATTGATAAGAATAAGACGATAACCTTGCAAGCCACTTTTTAACTAAGTTAAGTTTAGTTTAAAAGTAATTTTGTATTGGAATTAAAATTAAATTCCTCACAATTAATTCCATTTTGTATTCAGCTAATTATTGGGATTCATTTGTAATGGATTTATTTGGAATATCCATTTCTTTAATCTTGACCACCATCTTGATTTGGCTTGTTCATCATTTCAATAAAAAAACTTGTCAACTTCCTCCTGGTTAAAATTTTAATTTTAAATTGTTAATTAAATTATTTGATTCATAATTTTAAAAAATTCAATTATTTTACTGCAGGTCCGTTTCGATGGCCCTTGGTTGGGAATTTATTTCAAATTTTGTGGGCTAATAAAAACTACATGCATATAGCCTACGCAAAAATTTCAAAAAAATATGGCCCCATTGTTTACCATCAAGTTGGCATTGTCAATTTTGGTACGAAATACAGTTTCAAAGGAGCAGCCACTTTTTTCTTTGAGAATTGGCGCCAATTTAAATATTTTTAAAATTAAATTAATTTAATCAATCTATTTTCAACAGTCACCGTCAACGCATGCGAGGAAATCAAAACAATTTCTGCCAAGGATGACTGGCCCTTGAGAATGGTCGGACGTACCACCCTCGAAAGAACTTTTGACCAGCCCATTGGTAACCGTAAAAATTCAAATATTGGCAGCATTTTGTTTTGTGTAATATAGGCACAATAATACAATTTCAGGAATAATATTTGCGGATCTACCCACTTGGAAATTGACCCGCCAATTTACGGAGCGCAATTTACGGAGTTTCGGTTTTGGTAAAAATGAAACCACCGAACGACTCGTCATGCGCGAACTGGAGGATTTATACGAGAAACTTGACCACGTGATAGCAAAAAAGGAGGGAATATTTGAAGCGCACAATCTATTCAAAATTCCCATGGTCAATATTGTTTGGTCCTTATTCAGCAATCAAAGATTTAACCACGATGACCCTCAAATAATTAAATTAATTGAATACATTGGCGCCTACACGAAAAGTCTAATGGCGGGAGGGCTGGGGTCAATGTACCCATTCTTGGTGAACTGGGCGCCATTTTTAACTGCTCATGCACAACAAACACGTGCAAATTCAAATATTCGGGCATATCTAAAGGTACAATATTTCAAAGTTTTTAATTACAATTAAATTAAATTTTAAATTTACTAGGATCTCATTCAACATCATCGTCAAAATGATTTCATAGAAAATCCACAAAATTTCATTGAAATATTTTTGAAAAATATTCACCAATCTAAAAACAATGGCGGGATTGAGAAAGAGCCCAACAATATATTTACAGGTAACAAAAATATTCATGAAAAATTAAATATTTTATAATAATTTTAAAATTAATAAAACTGTCATTTAATTAAACGAATTAGATGAAAATTTAATCTCAATTTTGTACGACGTATTTTGGGCGGGAACGAGTACAAGTTCGAGTATATTGAGTTTTGCCCTTTTGTGGCTCAGTTTAAATCCCAACGTTCAAGACAAAGTTAGACAAGAACTGGATTCTGTTCTGGGTCAAGAGGTCAAGCCAAGTTTGCAGGACAGGGACAGGTTTTTAAATTAAATTTTAATCATCACGTGACAATTTTCTCAATACTTGAAATTTCTAAAATAGATTAAACTACACAAAAGCAACAATTTTTGAAATTCACCGCCACTCATTTGTCTCCCCAATGGTTAATCGTCAAGCCCACAAAGAGATGCAAATTGGGAATTACACCATTCCAAAGGTATTTTTATATTAAATTTTTTTTCAAATTCAAAAATGGCGGTAAATTCCAGGGCACATCAGTTCTATTGAATTACTACAGCGTCATGATGGACCCAGAATTCTGGACTGAGCCACATCAATTCCAACCCCAACGATTTCTAAAGGCAAATGGCGACATTCTCCATTCCGCTTCCGCTCGCGTCACTCCTTTCGGATGTGGTATGACAAAATTTTTCAAAAATCCGCTAAAATTAATTTGCTTAGTGATTATTATTTATTTAAAGGTCAGCGAAAATGTTTCGGTGAGCCGGTGGGGGGTCCCTCCATTTTCTTGGTGTTGACTCATCTCCTCAAAAAATACAAATTTCGGACTCTCCCCCATGAAAAACCCACCACTGACCCCATTCCAGGTATCTTGCTAGCCCCGCGACCATTTAAATTAATTGCTGAGCACAATAATAATTAAAATATTGCTACCTTGTCAAAATTTCAAATAAATAAAGGTGTCCACTTTCTTGAAAAATTGGGTGGACTATAAATTAAATAGTTAAAAAAATTAATTAAAAATGGCAGCATAAGTACATCAAAGTAAATAAAACTGGCATGGCAGTCTTGTCAAATCCTGACACGACCGTATTAAATTCAAACTCCATAAAATATTGTTGACTTTTGCATCATGGCCTTGCTCACCAAAAATATTATTTTGCACTGATCATGAACACAAAAGCATTGGTAAAATATTCTTTGTAGTTTTTAGTAAAATTCATGAATCATTGTCCATGACCAATCCAATGAATTTAAATTTAGTGGCAACCAATCAATTTAATTTAAAATGACAATTATAAAATTCAAGTACTTTGTTTATTGCCCTACATCTTTACATTGGATGTATAGTCCCAACTAAATTGCAAAATGTACATAAAATTCACTTTAAATAAATCCACATGAAATTGTCATTACAGAAAAAGTTATATAACAAAATTTTCTATCGTTAAATCATCCAATATGCAAATTCAGTACGATTAAATAACTCAAATGAGTCCAAGGTATTTTTTTTAGCAACAACAAAGTCCTCCACTTGAGTGCCTGTCATAATAATCAAATTGCCAAAGAGTCAAAATAATTTAATTGATTAACTACAGACAACCTAAAAAGTATTTAAAAAAGTAGACTTTACTCAGTTAAAATGTAAAGAGTTCAAAATAGAGCAAATGAGGGATAGAAAAAAAATACTTGACTTGCTTATCTAGTCAGATTATGACATTATTTCGCGACAAAAGGACTTGAACGGGGGAATTGTAGTGATTTTCTTGAATTCTACATTTATTTTCGATAACTCAACATATAATTGAGACTATATAAAACTGTTGGGGCTACTTCAAATAGTATTCTATTAAAGACGATTCACTTGTACACTTGTTAAAACTAATATTTACAAATTACTCGATCAATGTTTGAAATGAATCCCAGTACAAAATTAATAATTGGACTGGCGCTGGTGCTTTGTTTATCTCTTCTACCAACAATTCAAGCTGCCAACTTGGGCGAAGCATGTCCTGCTGGAAATGCAGACTGTACTGTACCCAACTCAGTATGCGGAACCGGAGCAACTTGTGAATGTGCTGCCACTCATCTACCAGAAGGCACAACCGCCTGCAAACTGAAGTTGGGTGGAACCTGCGCTGCCGTTGGAGAGTGTGCCGGAACAAATGAAGAGTGCAAGGACACCAAATGCACATGCGTTGATACCCATTTACAAGACGGTGAAGTCTGCAAAGCAAGATTGGGTGAAACATGCGCTGTCGTTGGAGACTGTGTCGGAACAAATGTAGAGTGCAAGGACACCAAATGTCAATGTTTGACCACCCATTTACAAGACGGTGAAGTCTGCAAATTGAAGTTGGGTGGAACCTGCGCTGCCGTTGGAGAGTGTGCCGGAACAAATGTAGAGTGCACGGACGCCAAATGCCAATGCGTTGCTACCCATTTACAAGTCGGTGAAGTCTGCAAAGCAAAATTGGGTGAAACCTGCGCAGTTGTTACAGACTGCGTTGGAGCCAACGTG
>JAQIVZ010000527.1:0-62312 GCA_034700945.1 Arrhopalites spinosus
AAATGTCGGACTGGTTGGGCTGAGAAAGAGATTACTCCTTCCATGCCCATTGTCATGATTGATCTCAAGACTTTATCCACTCGTGTTCATTCAATGCTTCAATCTCATCATGGTGCACTGCCCTTACCAAGGTAATGCGTAGCAATATTGCTAATATCACTTTTTAATTTTAAATACTATTAACTTGATAGTGGCTTCATTTTTTAAATACTATCATTGTGCACAGTTTCTTGGTTTGTTATGAATCTGAGTTTGGGGAGATGGAATTGGCTGGAGAGAATAGTAACGGAGGAGTTCCATTGGAGCATCTCATCACTTGTGTTCAAAGAGTTGAGATTGGTTTGACCGATACGGGAATGAAAAGAGTACAATGGAGTGAGAAGAAACAAGTCGAATCTTATAATTTTGGTATGCAATACTGAAACCGTCAAGTTTAAATGTCAAAAAAGCACTGTAAAATGAAAAGTTTTAAATACATGTGTATTTAATTTGAACAGGGTCAGGTCATCCTCAAGCACTACAAATGCATCAACTGTCTCGTGAATTCATTGATTTACTCAAGACTTATCCATGTTGTTGTCTTTCATTTGCCAAACTCATTCCTGCCTATCATCATCATTTTGGTAGACAATGTCGAGTGTCTGACTATGGGCACTTGTCACTGTCTTCTCTCTTACAAACTTTACAAAATACGATTCAAATCATGGGGGAGAATAATAATCGCATTCTCACCCTTGCTCATCGTGCTCAAGTAATATTTCTTCTCTATATTCAATATCTTCAACTCAATATATTAATTTTGTGTTAATTATTGAAATTTTTTTTATGTACAGATGAAAAGATTTGCAACTGATGTTCTTCGTGTGTTGAAAGCTCAGCCTGGTACAAAGAAACAGATTCGAGTGGATGACTTTCCAGAAGCATTTTATCAAGTATTCCCTGCCCGTACGTTGGCTGCAGAAGACTATGGACTGTGCTATTTATGGGACTTGATTCTGGAACTGGTCGAAAATTTCAATCTGGTGACTCTAGTCAAGGATGAGGAGGGAAATAATATTTTGGCTATTCCCAAGAGAGAACAGACTCCACAAGAGATTCATAAGACAAGAATTTTTGCTACAGAGGTACTTCCATTCTTTTACAACAAGTCATTTTTAGGGTATCAGCATTAAGAATTTTGAATTGATAATAATTTTTTTAGGTATATGATTTACTTCGTCATTCCATTCGATGTGAGATGCCATTCTCAAAATTCATTCCATCGTACCATCATCATTTTGGACGTCAATGTCGTGTCTCAGACTATGGATTCTCCAAGCTTGCTGAACTTTTTGAGGCTATTCCAGACACTGCGGTAGCTGTCAATCCCAACAATTCTCATGTTGATTGTAACATTGAGGATAAAATTTTACGCTTGACTCCTCGAGAGCAACTTAAAGTACTGCAAAGATTTTTTTTAGAGTTAACAAGACAAAATCTAAACTATTCTACAAATTAAAATTAATATACTTTTGGTAAACTTTCTAGGTGGTTGGAGAGCAGCTTTGGTGTTTGATTGAAAAAAGGGAAATGGAGGAATTATTCACTGAATTAGATGACATGGATGAATTGTATTTGAAAGAATATGGCTTTTTATTACGCCCCGACTATTGTGGAGCTGATAGTCTGGCGGATTTGGTCAATAATAAACTTAATCAGTTCCTACGGGTAAGAATTTACTTGTGGCTTTTCATTTTAAAAATTATATTACCGTACATATCAATAAGTTTTGAATTATATTTTCAGGTGGATGTTGATCGAATTGTTCTCGTTGATCGTGCCAGAATAGAGGAACAATGTTGTTTTCAAGATTCTACAAATATTTTAGACAATCAAAGGAAGAAGAAAAAAGGGCCTCGTTGGTCACCCAACTGGTACACAAGTGCGGGTTCTACGAATCAATCAATGCCTCCCCCATTGTACTCACCACCATGTCATTCTTCAGCGTTTTCAACTCAACGACCTGCACCCGATGCAAATGTCTTTAATTTTGATCGTTCAACTCCATTGAGTCCTCCTGTTTATGACATGTGGATGCGGGACAACAATAATAGTCCTCCTTGCGTCTCACCACCAATGGTCTGGACTTATCATCCATTTGTCTACTCTCAACCTCCACCACGTACAACTACTCCTGGACCTCCTCCGTCTAATGTCATGGTAAGAACAAAATTCGAATCATAGTTAAATTTTTTTTGTTAATAATTCACCAATTCATAAAATTTAATTGCAAAATTAAAAAGGTGCCGACCCATATTTCATTTGGTTCTGGACCCTGGAGTCCACCTCCAGCTCAAATGATGATGTACGACCAACGGTTACCGTCAAACTCAATCAATACTTCGGCCTCAAACTTCAATGGGAATAATGGTGCAGGTAATTCATTAACTGAATTGATTTTAAATTTCAAAAATTTCTACTTTTAACATTGTAAATTACAATTTGTAATCATAAAATTGAGACTAATGATCTTTCTTTTTTTAATTTTTTAAATAGCTTGTCTGACAAACAGTTTCCAACGACTTGGCGTCAACTGTTTTGATGATTAAAATCCTTCTCTCTCTCTCTCTCTGCTGTTCAGATGCAGATTGCACAAGTTTAGAAAATTGGAGATTTTATTTAACGGCATGTCAGTTGTTTTATTGTAGTCAATTAATATTTAATTTTAAAAAAGTTTTAATTAATTAGTTTTATTGGTTATATTTGAGAAGGAAGAGTCAGCGTTAAAGGAAGTCAGAGTGAGGATGAGTCAGTTTAAAATGGTTCATTTTTGTTTGACCAATCACATGTTGGGTTCCTTAATTGAGAGTTCATGTTGATATAGTCAAACATTTGATTTTTTGTCATATGTATTACATAATAAACAATAATTAACATAAATGATTATGTTAATTCAAGATAAATATTATTGTGAGAAAATTATGTAGGAAAATTTATGAAAACAAATTGTTTGACTATAAAGACACAAAAATTAATTATGACTTTTCAATCTTTTATAGTATCTTTATTCATTTTAAAAGAGAAAGAGTTGTTGTAGGAAAGACATGATTTGAAATAAGATATGAGCATTTTATTATGTATTTGATTTGGTAAAGAATAAATAAATATAGTCAACTGTGATTTTTAAGCACGAATGAGAAAAGTATAATTATTGTACAAAAGAATATTACAAACTTTTTACTATGTGTACTTATAGTGTTCGTCAACACAAAATAAAGTGATTGTATACAAGTTCTTACTGCTTTACCAAATAAATTAAAAAAACAAGATTACCTAACCTTATAACAGTTTCCCAGTCGTCTGCTCACTTGTTGAAAAATTATTTGCCCTTATCAATTGTCATTTCATTTCAATGATATTCTCTTAAAAGAATCTACTTATTGGCATTATTACATATTTCATTTTATTTGATTGTAGTACATCTTTAAAGTCATTGCCTTCTTCAATTGAGACACTTAACTTAAGGTATCGTTATTTCTAAAATCAATAACATCAATTTTCCGTTTTTTTCGATTGACATGTCTTATCATTGACACCGATATACGATTGTTTATGTAATCAGGCGCTGACTTTTTTTAACATTTTTTTTTAATCGGCCATGATAGAGTCGATCACATTTTACAATTTTTTTTGTAAACAATACAAATGTAATCATAAATTGCGACTTGCACTCCATATAAATACACGACAAAAAGTCATCTATTTGCCAAGTAACAGAACATAAGTCAAGAGGGACAAAAGTAGAAGATTAATTAATTTAATTTGACAAAAGTTAATAGTCATTAGAATATTTTAATTTAATTTAAGTCACAATCACAGTATTTTGACAAAATACTCAAAAATGTGTAAAAACGCCGTCAATTTGTGGATTATTTTATTATTCTCCATTCACTATGCACAGTCTCATCTTGTACAAATGGCAGCGAGGACTCCTTTACCAGTAAAAAAAATTAATAAATGGTTGTATATATTTGACAAATGTAGATGGATTTAAATATTTTTTTCCTGTTGAATTATATTTAGGGTACTCCATCCCCTCCAGGCAGTTTGTGGCCCCTTCCAAAAGTTTGGCTAAAAAGTGATGTTCTGGCCACATTGAGTGTTGTAGGAGACTTTAATTATACTTCTAGTGTCACAAATTGCACAATTTTAAATGAAGCATTTGAAAGATACAATTATGCATTGTTAACTCATTCCACCTTCCCAACTCCAGCCCCTAATTTACCCGTTTTGTCCACTGTTCATGTCCAAATTCCAACAGACTCGGCGGTAAATCTTTGTTTAGAGTATCCCAAGTTGAACAAAGATCCATCGTATGAATCATGTGAGCATTTTTTGAAATGTATTATGTAAGTTGATGGACATGGACAGGCTGTAATCTTTATTTTATTATTGGCAGATGAGCTTATGGTTGGTGAAGGTCCTGGAAATACTGTGGTGGCTACAATTATTGCAACCACTGTTTGGGGAGCTATGCATGGCCTTGAGACTTTTTCTCAACTTGTATGGAGAGATTTGGACTGGTCCGTTGAAAAATATTACATTAATTTTACTGCAATCTCTGATTCACCACGGTATCCCCATCGTGGTCTTATGTTGGACACTGCTCGTCATTATCTTCCTCCAATGGCCATTGAAGAAATTTTGGATGCCATGTCTTACATAAAACTCAATGTAATAGTCTTTTTTTAGTATCAAAAAAATTGTCAAACGATTTTGGACATGATTTTATAATTGCAATTTATATTATTTTACAAAGGTCTTTCATTGGCACATGGTAGATGATCAATCTTTCCCATATGTCAGTCAACGATTTCCAGAGCTCTCTGAAAAAGTTGGTCTTTTTTCTCGTTATTTTATTGTCTTTCAATTTTAATTAGTAAAATTAAGTTCGTCTTTGCTCTAGGGTGCTTACATTCCTGGATATTTAATTTATGACCCTCCCACCGTTCAATCCATTATCGAATTAGCTCGTCAGAGAGGAATAAGAGTCATCTTGGAATTTGACACACCTGGACACACGAATGCATTTGGAAGATCTCATCCAGGTAAAATTTTGATTTTAGTATACAATTATTTGCCCAAGGAAAATTATTAATTGATGACTGTGATTTGTAGAATTACTTACTCCATGTTATGGGGACGGGGTTAATCCAGGTAATTTTTCAGTATGAGAATGTAAATAAATTTACTTTAAAATTATTCAACAACAAAAAATTACAATTTAGGGACGCCAAATTATCCAAAGCATGCAGCCTATGAAAATTTGGATCCCACAAAAGAAACAACGTACACATTTATGAGAGAATTTTTCACTGAACTTTTCCAAAATGTGACCAAAGACGAATATGTACACTTGGGGATGGATGAAGTGAGAAATATTCTTGTTACTTACTTAATTTCTTGAAAAATAATTTAAATTGACAATTTTAATTGTGAAATTACCCAGATTTACTATCCATGCTGGCAATCATCACCGGAAATAGCAGCTTTCATGGACAGTCTTGGGTACACTGATATTAACGAAGTCCAGGGACACTTCGCAAAGAGACATTTAGCTATGGTTGAGTCCTTAGGTGCAAAATCAATCATCTGGCAGGACCCCCTTGAATACAATGTTGAGGTAAGCCATTTCAACTTTTTCTGATTTGGTTTTTACAAAAAATAACTTATTACAGGTCAGTAAAGATGTTCTTGTTCAAATTTGGAAATCACCATTTGGAGGTCACGCTCATCCATGGGAGAAATATTTACAAGTGAATTAACTTTTCATCTTTTTTGCTATTATGACTTTCTACTTTCACCCCGTTGAGACTGGAAGAAAGTTGGACTGTTGGAGAAAAAGTACATTAATAAAATTTATTTTAGGATGCCCTTGATAAAGGTTACAAAGTGTTACTTTCAGCCCCTTGGTACATAAATTATCTCAAGTATGGGCAAACTTGGCGTGAATATTACGGTACGAATAAATAAATATTATTATTGGTACTTTCATATAAAAAAAATTACTCAAATTGTCATTAATTTTAACAAAAATACTTATATTTAATTTAGATGCTGATCCAGTCACTAAGCTTCCAAATAGTATGTGACACATTTTCATTTTGTATTTAAAATTGTATGGCTAAAATATAATTGTCAGTTTTTGGAAAAAACCAATTGTCAGTAGTACTGACTCAGTACAGATAAATTAATTGTCAGTTTAAAAGCATGAATTATCAGTACAACTAAAATATGATTTACCAGTAAGGAAAACTTATTTTAGTTTTAAAGCAGCTTTAAAGCTGAAGTCAAAAGGAGTCCTTTAAATCAATCTTCTTTGTCGTTCATGTCATCAGTTTTGAGTCAAAACTTTTGACATAATAAATTGGAAAAGTTCTACTTGTTTTGTATTTCATATTTTAAATATTTTGAAGGTTTGTTAAAATTTTCTGAACAAGGTAAAAACGTTCTGGGCTAAAAAATTAAGCGAGGTCGGCCACCAGGAACAAGGAAAGCACTAATCCGACAACTTTTAAATGAGTCGTAATTTTTTTTTTAGTATGACCATAATTAAAAAAATGATGGCAGAATATTTGTGTCAATTTTGACTGGTCTCAATTTAAAATTAAATCTTTACTGATAAATCATATTTTAGTTGTACTGATAATTCATTTTTGAAAAACTGACAATTAATTTACCTATCTGTACTGGCAATTGTTTTTTTCCAAAAACTGATAGTTCATTTATGCAAAAACTAACAATTAAATGACAGCCAAATTGTATCTGTATAGAAAACATTAAAAATTATTAATTTTCAATTAATTATAGTTACCGAGTCTCAAAAAGAACTTATCTATGGAGGTAATATTCTTCCCAGATTGTAAAAATGATTTCACAATTGTATTCTCTCTCTCCAGAATTTTCTAAAAAAATTCATTTAATTAATAAAACTAAATTACCTAAACTAAATTAAAATTACAGGAGAAGCAGCTATTTGGGGGGAATATGTAGACCAAGTAAGTTAAATTTTTAAAATTTGCATAATGAATATATATTAATTTGATTAAATGAGAATGTAAACCAACTAATTTAATTCTCTTAAATGATGTCCATCAGACAAATGTTGTTCCACGTTTATTTCCTTATATTGGAGCAGTAGGTGAAAAATTATGGTCTCCATTAGGCGCTAGTACAACAGACGATGCATTGTACAGATTAGATGAACTTCGTTGTAGAATGTTCGGGTAAGTTAAATTAATTTTCTTTTTTAATATTATTATTAGTCTACATAATGTGACTTGATATATTTCTATTAAATAGCCGTGGCATCAAAGCCCAGCCATTAATTACAAGTTACTGCTTCCCAGAAGAAACAATCTACTCATATAACCGGCCCTCTCTGTCTGATCAAAGTGAAAATGAAACTGAAAAATGAATGGATTACATAATTGATTAAATGTTAGGAATATTTTTTTGTGAACTTGAGACAGGTGACAATAAACTGGATGACCTTTTTTTCACAAGTACTCATAAATTATGTATACAATTAAGTGTGGGCAGTTAAGCAATATACAATTGTTTATTTATTTTAAAACTATCGCCCTAAATTTTTATGTAAATAGTAATTGTTACATGTAAAGCTTCTTGCTAAAAAAAGTGTTAAAACCAAACAAGTAAATACTCAACTTGTACTGATATTACCTGTTTTTTTTATTGTTATCTTGAATTACTCGTCAACACTTTTTTTTACACAATTATTCCATCCCACATTGTTCAATTCTTGCTGTGTAATCTGACACATTACCCATGTAAATACCAGAGAAGTCTCATTTTCATGTTTCCTGACAGGAAAAGTTGGGAGAGGCAGATTTTTAGTCAATATTCCTATGCTAAATATTTTTGGATGATTTACAATTTTTTAATCCCGGATTATACATTAGGGATTATACCAGGTGATACTTATAAACCTTGAAATTAGTAATTCCGAATTACTACTCATATATCATGACCACCTCACCTGTCCAGTTGTTTGAGCATCAATTAAATAAATTTTCAAGTATTTAGTCTTCGCATAAAGTTTAGAGGAGAAAGATGAGGAAATTACAGAGTAAGAGTTTGGCAATTATTTTGTTCATTGTGGTCCAATTTCAAGAGCAAGGAAATTGTTTTCTCTCTCAATTAGCAGCTCGTCTCCCACTACCGGTATAAAATTGTCTAAAAATATTTCTGGTTAGTTGCCCACAATTAATTTTAATTTTATTCAAGGGCATCCCATCACCACCAGGGAGTCCTTGGCCTCTGCCACAAATATGGAGACAATCTCCCATCATGGCAACTTTAAGTTCAAAGGAGGAATTTAAATATTTTCCAAATATTGACAATTGTGATATTCTCAACAATGCTCTGGAACGCTACAATTACAATTTTCTCACTCAAAATTCATTAATGGTGACAGAAATGTCAGATTTGCCCATTCTGTCAAATGTCCATATTTACATGTCAGAAGATTCAAGTGAAAATCTTTGTTCCTCTTATCCGAAACTTGAAACAGAGGATTATGCGGGCTATGAATTATGTAAGAAAATTATATTTTAATTTTGTAGTATTTAAAATATTTTAATAGTATTTTTCTGACAGACAATATTTCAATTGAGGTCAATCCACTGGATGAAAAATTAGCCATGGCCAACATCACTGCCAAAACAATTTGGGGAGTTTTACGTGGTCTTGAAACATTCAGTCAACTTGTATGGAGAGATAGAGATTGGTCTTTAAATCATTTTTATTTAAACTTTACTCAAATTTCTGACTGGCCCCGGTATCCTCATCGTGGCCTTATGGTTGACACTGCTCGTCATTTTCTACCGCCAAAAGTACTGGAGGAAGTACTGAATGGCATGAGTTATTTGAAGCTCAATGTTTTACACTGGCATTTAGTTGATGATCAATCTTTCCCATTTGTTAGTCAACGATTTCCAGAACTTTCTGAAAAAGTTGGTCATTTTATAGCTTTTTTTAAAAAAATGTATAATAAATATAATTTCATATTTTTAGGGTGCTTACATTCCAGGATATTTAATTTATGATCCTCCCACCGTTCAAAATATTACTGAAAAGGCACGACTACGAGGAATAAGAGTCATCTTGGAATTTGACACGCCTGGACATACTCTTGTTCTTGGGAAATCTCATCCAGGTGAAATTTTGAGAGTTAATTAAGGAATCATTAATTTAATCCTTTAATTTTTAGAGTTGCTCACTCCATGTTACGGTGACGGAATTAATCCAGGTAAATTTTTAATTTGTGGTTACTAAAGAGAAGAATTAACCAAAGACTGTACACTTAGGAACGCCAAATTACACGAGTCATGCAGCCTATGAAATTTTGGACCCCACTAAAGAAACGACGTACAAATTTATGAGAGAATTTTTTACTGAAATTTTTCAAAATGTCACTAAAGATGAATACATGCATTTGGGGATGGATGAAGTATATTATAATTGTTGGAGATCATCTCCAGAAATAGCAAAATTTATGCAAGAAAATGGCTACACTGAATACTACCAAGTTCAAGAGCATTATGCAAAAAGACATTTGGATATGATTGACTCGTTGGGGGCAAAGGCCATTATTTGGTCTGATCCATTGGAGCATGGTATCGAGGTACAGATGAAGTTTTCAAATTTTCGAAAGTTAACAAATACCAAAAATTAATAATTTTGGGAAATGTTAAACGTTCAGCTCCGCAAAGACGTCATTGTACAAGTCTGGAAGGGTGGCCAGGGTGATACTAATGGCTGGCATAGCTATTTCAAAGTAAAATACATTTTAAATTCAAAATTTCAAAATAAAATGACAATTCAAATCATAAATTTAGCAAGCTTTGGATCTTGGCTATTCAACTTTACTCTCAAGTTGCTGGTATTTAAACTACATTAATTATGGAGAATCTTGGAGAAATGTAAGTTGACATATGAGTATTTTGTGAAAACTAAGATTGAATGTGTTCTACTGGTATAATATGCTATTTAAACTTGTTTGTCACAGTATTACGAATGTGACCCCGAGTTAAGCTTACCAACTCGTATGTTTTAAATTTTCATCAAATATTATTTATTTGTGCTCACACTTATTAGTAATGTCTCATTTTTACATTTGATATTAAATACAGCACTTCCAGATTGGCAACGAAAACTGATTTTAGGAGGGGAAGCTGCAATATGGCAAGTGAACAATGTTCAGTAAAAATAATAAAATAAATTGTGCTGATTATTTGATGCATTGTACAGGGGAGAATATGTAGACTCGACAAATTTGGTTGCTAGACTTTTTCCTTTTCTCGGTGCAGTAGCTGAAAAGTTATGGTCTTTTCCCATACAACCAAATCGTAATTCTACTGATGATGCCATGTAAGTTATGATTTTATTGTAGCCTTGGTCATAATCTCTAGACAAGTTTTTGTAATTTCAACCTTTATTTAAATAGGTGGAGACTAGACGAGCATCGTTGTCGTTTATTGGGGTGAGGCAATCATTCCGGCAATATTTCCATAGTTTTTCTGAGCAATGTTTCCCACCTTTCTTTTATGTCAATTTTTTTTATTTTTTATATTTTTAGGAGAGGGATTCATGCCCAACCAATTTTTAATGGCTACTGCTCTCCCCTAGAGTTTGACAATTAATTTGATATGATTCAAGTCAAGTGGTTTATTTTTGTGAAATAAAGTATTGAAACACAATCCAATTATTTTTTTGATACTTTTAGACTAAAAAATCAATTATTTCAATTTAACTTGTGCTATTTTATAAATTTATTCGTGTATATTTTACATTCAAAACCTAGATGAGAAATTTTTGTTCTTTTCTTTAAATTTTAAAATGAGTTGTGAATTCAAGCTTTGTACAGTTTCTTCCTAATAGAATTTAATTGCAATTGTATTGAGTACATGAGAGGGAATAATGCAACAAAAAGTAAATAAATGATAGGAAGCGAGTGTTATCATATTCCCCATGAGATAAACTGTTCTCCATTTTGTACTCTTCGTAAATAGAAATACCATACGAGTCCTAAAATCATCTCTAACTCTTAGTCTTCGTCATCAACTCCACACTAAAAGATGAAACTACTACAAAAAAATAGACTGCCCTGACGGCGACAAAGCTCCAGTACAATTGAGAGGTCATGAGTCATAAACTGTGACAATGGCTCCATGACGTCATGACTAATAGACCTTTGACCTATTAACGTTGGCAATTGAAACTTTCAGTTCAAGTAGGTTAGAACGACAAAGTATTATATAATTGTATGATTCAAAATGTGTAGGTTTTTTTGGATTATCTGAGGGAATTAAAGACGTCACCTCATTCAAAGTCTAATTTTTCGGACTTTTTTTTAACCATCATCCCAAGTCTATGCAATATATAAAAAAGGAACTAAATGATGTCAGCCATGATTGATCATTTTTAATTACGTGGAAATCGGGCATAAAAGAAAAATATTTTTTTGGGAGCAACTGAAATAAATTGTACGGTGGGGTATGTATGATGTTTTGTATGAATGACGGTTTCTGCTTTTAAATCTAAATACAAATAAAAGGGAACAAACAAAAATGCTATCATTGATTTGATGTTTACTTTACACAAAACTACAGTGAAACCCGCTTTTGATCGATTACTACAGTGCAAATTATTTTCAAGACAATTTTATTAAGCCTTCAGAGTCTCTCCATATAGACCATTAAAATTATACGCGGACAGAGAGAGAGAGCTTCCTTGCATTTTTTGTTGGTCTCCTATAAAAACTGTGAGCGTCCTCTTGAACTAATCACAATTGTGATTCCGGTTGAATTCTACATTCAACTAGATTGAACATCCTACAATAAGTTTTAGTTTTGATAAATTAAATTTTTAAAAAATACCAAAAAAATAATTTACAATCATGGGGAGACTAGTGACGCTGATATTTGTATTTTCAATCTTTTTCTTACTTCAAATTATCTTGACCTCCAGTGCACCTGCAGTGGAGGCTGAGGCTCCAGTCCAAAATGGCGAAGAGACGGCAAATGTTGGTGCTAGTGGATCGGATATTGAAACAATGGTAAAAAAAATAATTTGATTTGATTTAAGTATAAATTGACCGACAAAGAGTTCTTGAACAATTTAATTTAGTTAATTTTTTTTCTCAAAGGTCCAAGAGCTGCAAGACAATGAAAGAGTCAATCCATTGACTTTCACTCCCTTTGCAAGAAGATTATTACTTCTCAAACTTCAACATGAACAGGTCAAGAGGTCAAGGAGTCGTTGGAGGCAGTGTACATTGAATGCTGTGAGTTGTTTTGGACGTTGAATTTCTCAAAAAAATAATCTTCAACACTTTACATGTTTTTTTTCAAACAAGGACGACAATCTCTCTCTCTCTCTGTCTCTATGTTTTTATTTTTCAAAATCTAAAAATTAAACAGAGAACAATTTAATGAATCATAATATTTAATTTGAATTTTATTTTTTATTACAACAAAAAATGTAAATAGTTAAAATAGTACCTGTTGAGAAAGAAAAAATTATTAGAGAACTACATAACATGCTGTAATAATTTTTGATTGACAGTATTAAATAAATATAATTATTATAATTCAACTCTTTTATATATATGATTTTATATTTAATTAAAATTAACATGTACTTTTAATTCACAACTAAAGATAGTAATGTTTACTCTGGCACTACTAATCTTCATTTTGAATAACAAGAATTATTTTTCATTGACGTCAATTCATTAAAAATGACATTAAATATCGGAATGAAGTATACTGACCTTTCATTTTTTTTCACAAAGTGAATCATTTTCCTTCTCTCTGTTTTTCATGTTCAAGAATTTTTCTGTATGGACGGAATGTCATGTTGACATTTTTGTGTCACTTCCCGGTTCTTTGTTCTTTGCTCTTCCGCCTGAAATATTTTTTTTGACGTGTGTAGGAGTCACTGTGGAGTATAAGCGGAAGGTCGTATACTTGATATTGAATTGTGTGTCTATCACAAAGAAAATTCATCAAATATTATTATGATTACACAACAAAAAAAATAAATGCAAGTCGTTTTTCATCAAATAAAATAGGTAAGTTTGAATTTATTTGTGCCAAATATTTGTTTCGTTTATATAGGCTCTTACTTACCTGTTGACTCTCTCCCATTGGCTTGGTTTGAAATAAAATGAAGGAAAACTGAGCAATTTAGTAGACTGTCGTCTGCAGTTTTAAATTTTTTATGGCCCAGCAATGGAATATAATATTGTAGTACTAACATCATTATCATAATCACAGTAGATAACTAATAACAAGGTTCAAAATTTAAATTTGCATTGCCAGAGTCTCTTGTGTGTGTGTGTCTGTATTATGGTCAGAATTGAAAATGAAAGACGAAATGTTGGCAAAAATTAAAAAACAAAAAAACCCAATTATAGTAGTTCATGCTGGATAAGTTTTAACTCTTGACATAATTTATTTATATTTTCCTTTACTAAATTGCAAACATAAATTGATTTTATAAGATGAGGAAACAATTAATTGTGATATTACAAACTAAATGTATGACAAATAACGGAGCAAACTTCTTGAGTATGATCATATTGCCCACTTTGATCCCAAAAGGTCTGACAGATTTGCCTTTACAGAAAGATATTTTCCTCCAAATATTATTAGATGCAGAAAAACTTTCTGAAAGTCTTTTCCATGAGCTCCGAACATTATTAGCTGCAGAAAGACTTCCTGAAAGTCTTCTCCATGAATAAATAAAGTCATTTGAATGATCAAAAATCTGTCCTGGATAATAATAAATAGTCAGTTCAACCAGCAAATAAGTAATGGTCCAAAATGGGAAGATGGTTATTCCAGCAAATCCTAATTTATCATGTACTTTGACTACCATGTAAAGAAGCATTACATGATTTGAAAAATTACAAATAATAAAACCAGGCCAAATAAACATTGACACAGATTCTGTATACATTTTGTTTAGAATTTTCAGCATATTCAATCCTTTGAGTTGGTCCTCAAGTAAGATTGTAGAGTTGTCTCTAAAAATTAAAATTAAATATCAGATTTATCTAAATATTACAGTAATTGTAATCCTAACTATTAATTATTAATAATTAAATGTATTTTACCTCAGACATTTCAGCCAAACATTCATACTATTTGTATAGACGAGAAAAAAGAAGAACCAATAAAAGACTATGTAGGCATAAACAAGGCCGACCATATTGAAATACAAGAGATAAAAAAATAGGAAAAGAATCCAATTTTCATATGACAAGTGTCCATAAGGATACATCAAATTGTCATTTTGTATAATAAACAGAGAAGAAGCAGTCACAGTGTTCGAGAACCATATTGGAATGATTAGCATAATCAATTTAGTCCCTTTGTCTAATTTTTCAGCTTTCAAGAATTCTCCTACATTAATTTTATTACACATTAATTTGACTTTCAGTGAAAATTACAAAATAATTTACTTACGGTTGAAGTATTTGTTAAAAGACAAAAGTTGATTGATGTATTCTACAAGAATTTTTATATTTAAAAATGTACTCAAATTGTACAAAGAAAAAGAAACCCAAGCTCCAATGTAAAGAACATGTAGAGACAACTCGTCCTTATTTTCAATGTCACCAATTAAAAGTTTCTGAATTAACCCCTTTATAGTCACCACCATATGCACTGCCATGTACACACTATTCAAGAGCCAAAAAACATGACGATATTTTGGAGATGAGTATATAAACTTTCCAGATTTTTCATTCCATTTTATAGGAAGATAATTTAATTTGTAACTAATTTCTATAAATAATTTAAGTAATTTTATTGCCGTTTCAGACAACATTTTAGATTTGATTGTTATTTGAAAATATTTTTCAAAAATTTCTTTCAGATTGACTCTTATCCACTTGGCTCAAGACTCTCGGGTTTTGTGAGGCTTAAGATATTTTTTGTCGCATTCAGTCACTCAATTTCAGTGATTTTATGAGAAATAAAAATAAACTGTTACTAAAATTAATTTCGAGGTTCCAATTATTTTTAATCGAATTTGATTTGAGACAATTATACATATGATTATGTATATGTGATACAATCCATGTCCATGTGTATGTACAATGGACTGGTAAGATCATTAAAATAATTACAAGCTCTGATTTATATCAATTTGAGGGGTGTGTGGGTCCAATTAGGCCATTTTGTAAATTAAGTTCACATAATTTTATACTGGGCTGCCAACTCAATAGCATTTATTTCTTTATTGGGATTTAATTGGATTACATCCCGTTTACATAAGACAATGTGAGCGCTTATTTAATATTAAATCGAATTTTTTTATTCAACTGATTACACATATGTATATGTACTGTCTATGCCATTATCCTTAACCAAAAACACGAGCAGATTAAATGACAAAGATTAGGACACTGATGTACTCGTTGATTGTAGCTGTGGAGGTTAATTTTGCTCTCAAATGAACGTAATTACACACAGGATTACGTTGTCACTAACGAGTCGGTGCAATAGCATTTAAAACATTAAATTCTATTAAGTTAAATGTAAAGGGTTCAGAGCTAAAAGTCAATTCAGGCCACTGCAGCTTCATTTGAGTGTTTGGTTAGCACCAGATGATTAAATTATAAGTACTAAAAACTGTTTTTGAGATTAAATTATTTATGCAAAAATGGCAGTGATTAAAGAAACAAAATCACTTTCTATTTTATTATAACAAAGAAAAACACAACTTAGAAAATAATGGACAAAATCACAAGACTAAATAGAATTAACTTTAGTTACTTCAACAGGATTTGATTTTGACTTGATTTCACCTGAATCTTGTTTCACATCTTTCTTTTGATCAATGGGGGCAATACTTTCTGTACTTTTGACTTGAATCTCTGGTTCATTAGTCTCAATTTTCGGTTGATTTGGTTCAACGGGTTTTTGATCCACAGACTTGACAATTGAGATTTTATTTCGTTTACATTTACAACAAATTTTCTTTTTCATTTTTTCCTTAAAGTCCGAAATTATTTTGAAGCCAGCCATCACATTATAACGACTCTTGACAGAGACGACAATATAATTAATATTGAACATTAAAAGTAAATGAAAAAATAAAAGAACGATGGGCAGTGAAATCCAATCTCTTTTCAGCTTGTCAATTTCTCGAGTCATTTCATGTACACAATTCTAAAATCATAATTTTTTAATTTTAATTTTAATTTTAAAATGATAATAATTTGTCATTTAATTACCGTGGGCCATAGGTAGTCAGAAATACGAGAAAAATTCTTGTAGTAATTTGAAGTTGGGTCATTCCAAGCCAGAATTCTTTTTTTACACTCTTTCATTCTTCTAGACTGACAACAAGATGTAGGAATACATTCACATACAGAAAAATTCCAATTATGAGGCCCTTGAATTAAAATTAATTTTTTAAAATGAAATCAGAGTACTGAAAAATGTAAAAAAAAATTTTTTAAATAATAAAAAATTACCCTCAAGACCACAACACTGTAAATCAGTTTGTAATTTGTCCCAAAATCCTTTATATTCATCTCCAAGATGTCTTTGAAACAAAGTGTCATTATTGTATCGAACTAAAGTATCAGATTCTAAGAGTCTTTGATATTTATGAATATTTGGAGTTGACCATGCTCCAACAGCACAGAGAGTGGCCATAATATTGAGTCCTTCAATGAGTCCATTGAGATGAGGAAATAATGCAAAAAATGAGGCAGACTCAGCCATCAGAAAAATGAGGGCTGTGACTCCAGTACAAATTCCAAGACTGGAGCTGGCATACATAAAATAAGGGGGTAAATTTAGACTTCCTTTGTCAACTTGAAAGAATTCATCAATTTCTTTTTGAGTTTCATGTGCCATGGTCATGAGGACTCCTATGATTCCCCAAATTATCACAAGAATATTTAAAAGGGTGTAAGCACACACTGGAAAATCTGGATCTGCTGTCTCATCTCCATTATTTGACTCATCACAAATATTTGAGTCTGATGATGAGTCTTCTGGAATACCATCTTGGGCTGCGAGGAAAAATTCTTCAACTTCGTCTTCATTCAACTCGTCTATTTGTTCCTCTTGTTTCAACACTTCCATTTTCTCTTGATCAAGTTTTTCTTCTTTTTCACTTGCACTGTCTTGCAAGATCTTGATGAGCCAAAATATTTGACGGGGGCCTTTTTATTATTTGGACATAATCTCATTACGTTGTTTTTATGTACTCAATGAATATCTATCGCAACCTTTTTCAAAGTCAAAATGATTGTCCAGGAAAGGTCAAAAAGTCAAGTCAACAACTACTAGTATTGTCTGACCCACATTCTATACGTTAATTTATTAACATTAAATTTTAAGAAGAGAAGAGGAGGGGGAAGTATTCTTGTCCGTGAAGTGCATTTGTAATGCAGCTGTCTATTTTTCTAAACATGAGGGCCTCTCTTCTTAAAATGCATTGGCTCTCTCCCCCTTCGTCTACCTTTTCCCTAATCACCTGTCTACCTGCTGTTGCTTACCTGTGTATTATACAACAATGCAACAAGAATGTATAAGAACTTTTTAACTTGCAAGAGAATGGAGGGAAATGGCCAGAGTTTTTTAGTAGTCGAGCGACTTTTGAAGAAGGAGCATCCATAATAGACGGCTTTGGTAGAAAAGCAGTTTTTTTAAACAACTTTGACATTTTTAAATCCCCTTCAAATTGGATTTGTAAAGTTATATTTAATTCAGTGACAACTATTTCAGTGCCTTATTAAAATATCATTTTTTAAAATTTGTGTACAACATTTTCCTTTTTTTTAAATAACACTTTGAATTTTGAAGGAATTCAAAAAGGAAGAACATTTAATAATATCAAAAGTCATTAAATAATAGTATTAAAAGTGTATATATAAGACAAAAGTTTTCTGAGTTGTTCTTATTGTTGGTGATGTGGAAAATAATTTTACCATTGTCAATAATATAAATACAGAGGAACGTCAAGAAAGGTAACATCCTGCTTCCGTTTTGAAACTTTAGTATTATTCTTAAATATTATCTTATCAATCTTTATTTTTATTATTATTGTGGGGTTTTCAGTCTAACCATCCTCAAAAGTATTATTGTTATTCTTTATTTTTTGACTCTGTATTCTTTTATTATCATTTTCTGTAATATTGTAAACCACTATGTATGTACATACTGTGTAAGTGTATTCTTACAGACGAGAGGTTTTCAGCAAAGATTTTCCTCGTTGTATTTAATAACTTAGGTATTTTGATATTTAATGTAGATAAACCGGATACTGGTTAGATATTAGTGGTTTGGAAAATTGAAAATTGAAATTATGTTGTGTATGTATATGGTCACTAAATACATTTTTAATTGATCATCAAGAATGAATTCTATTATTTTTTTGGTCATTTATAATCACGTTAATATTATCAATGTCCATATTTGAGTAGGTGAGATAAAAAAAATGTTGGTCAATTTTTTTTTCTTTTTGTAAATTATGAGCTTTTATTATTTATGAAAAAAGAGAGAGAGGTACAGTTTTAATGTTTTTCTTTTCAAAATCAAAATCAAGCTTAGGTGTACTGAAAGTTAAAAGGATTTAACATATTCAAAAGTTATGATTCTCTGTCTCCATGTCCAAATTAAAAAATTAAAGTTAAAGTAGGAGGAAGGGAGACATAATGTCTCAGAGATTCCGGTTTGTACGGTTTAATTACCTTAGACCCTATTATCTCATAATATTATTATCTTTTTTTTTGCAAAACTTATTATGGTGGATATACATAATATTACAAAAATAATATTGGAATGTATTATTATTTTTTTATGCCAGTAGCTCTTGATTTACATTAATACATAACTACAGTACCTATACAGATTGTAGTACATATGTATCAAATGAACTTTAACATAGAAAATTTTTATGACTTGCTTCCTCTAGTAAAGTTTGATTAATTAATATGAGTTAACTAAAATGTATAATTTAATACAAGAGGAGTCCCTTCCAGTTTCTAATATACTCTCAGCATGACCATGGTGAGCTTCAACTTCTGCTCATTATGGTCACTCGTTTTTTACTTTGTTGTTGTTGTTGTTTTGAGCTTTTGAAATTCTTCGGAGTTGATTAAAGTTTTTTTCATCCTCCTCCTCCTCTTTTTTTGTTTCGTCTCCCTTTTGGTTTGTAGACAAGCATTGTACAGTCAGTTTTTTCCAATTATTGTTGATCTATGACAAGTTAACAGAATTGTACATGGCTTTCGAATCATTCTTTGAAAGATTTGATCATTATGGACTTTGACGACTGGAGCCATCCTCTGTAATTAGTGAGACCAATTAGCATATGAAAGATTAATTGATTCTAATGAAACTCTATACACACAAAGTTTGAAGTTTCGGTCTCTCTCTCTCTCTTCCTCGTCAAAGACTCTATTCTATTTTGTGTTATCAGTATTAAAACAAAAGGAATTTCTGGTATGCATTCATGAGAATTAACTTTGGTGACATTAAGAATTTTTTTTTAAATTCAAACGTAAATAAGAATTGACTAACAACAATTTTCTGATGATAAGGAAGAAGGAATAATATAGGGGACCTCATAAAACTATTATAAAACATTAGATAGAACCTCAAGTTTGAAGCAATTCAAAAAAAAAGAATTTAAAAAGAAACAGAATATTTGAAGGTGTAAAATGTAAAGGGAAGAAGACAGGACGGATGAAGAGTTTTGAAGTTTTGATAGGATTTACGCTTCAGGCACATACACACACGGCAGACCGAAGAATTTTTTTACTCATTTAAGTTGGTCGTATAATCTATCGTAAATGGATATAGTTGTGTGTGTGTATGTGTATACTTGAACGTTATTATCATTTCCATGGTCCTACTTCCCCATTCGGTCATTTCAAAACATTTTAGTGTTCTAACAGTCATCTCAATGAGTTTCATAGGGACTTTTTTTTGTCACATTACTCGTCTTCAAAAAAAACACTTTTAAAGCATGTTATTAGAAGAATTCCAACAAAAAAATTTTTGTGTAGTGAAATGGACTAACCAACAAGTATATTTGACGAGATGGTAGAATTATTTATGCGAAAATATTAAATAAATATTTGTTACAATTAAAGCCCTGTTAGTTGCTTACAGTATAAACCTCAAATATTTAAAAAAAAAAGCATTCTTGAGGACTCTTACTACTTGACAACAGTTAGAATTTAGATATACATGCATTAGGTTGTGTGTACAGTGTACACACACATGGAAAATAATAAAGCTCAGTTGTGCAACGGTTTACAAACCTGATGAGTCCAACTTTTTCGTCCACTCTATCTCCTGTCACATGTGCGAGAGAGTATGTGTATACAAGGACTTCCTCTTTTATATGGAATAAATTGTGTGAGTACATTCAACATTGGATGAGTGAATTAAAAAGTGCAGTAAGACGGTAGAGATAATATGACGTAAAAGTTGGACATGATGTATAGATTGTCATCATTGTTGTTCTTGACAATTCTTGGTTATTTGGTTATATACACTGTAGAGTACATAATAGTAGTGGTGCTTACTCTGTTACAGCCACAAAAAAAAATGTCCGAACTATAAAATAATATAATGTGTGTTTTTTTTACCCCTTATATGATATGTAGGTAAAAAAGAAGGAAGAAGGAGTTTTTTTCTGAAGAGTTACAAAGGGAGGATTTGATCTTGCTAAGTGTATATTACATGTGTTGGACTTGACAGACAGAAATTTTTTTTCTCTCTCTCCCACGCTCATCTTCCCCCTTGTTCATCCTCATCTTTGGTTCATGGTGAAACGGTATGAGAGTGAATTGTAGCTGAAAACAAGTCAAGTTCACCATACACTACTTTTATCTACTAGTGTGCAACACCACTTACAACTACCACTAAAAGTTGAATAAAGTAAGAGAAGAAACACAAGTCTTGTCCATTTTCTCGCTGCATCGGTGGTGTTGATGATTGCTGCAACGACCACACACTCTTAGTGTACTTGACAACATTTCGAAGCAAACAATCAGTGTAAATCCCCATAACTAGAACGACCAAAACAATCCACCCTTCAAGTTCATGACACATGCTTCTCTCTCTCTTACAATTGAGATGCCCAAAGGAAACTTGTTGAATTCCCTCTTTTCTATGATGATTGACCATGTGAGAGTCATAATGAGAAAGTAAGAAGAAGAAGAAAAAAAGATTGGTGTTGATTTTCCCCCAAAATTACTTATCACATATAAATGACGGGAGAGTAACAAGAATAGGCTTCATTAAAGCTCACCTCAGTGGTCAGATAAAACATCAGTTATATAGGGAGCAAGTACCTTACGAAAAATTTTCAAGACTGACGAAAAATTTTATATTCTTGTTGTACATACTCACTCACAATAGTGCAAAAAAAGTACACATATTATATGGGAAAAGGATATGATGACCGTAACATTTCCTACACACACACATCAAAAAGTGAATACAAAATTTTGATGATGATTGTGAGTTGAGACTCTTTTTTTCCATAGTGAAGACTGTCTCTTGGAGAACTACGTGCTTTGCAATATTTTGATGCTCATCATCAATAAATGTACAGATACGAATAGACAAAGATCAACGTTATCATTTTGGAGTGTACTGAATACGGATGACCCTAAAAAATCAAACATATCTGTAATTCTTTTTTTTCTCGTGGTATTTTAAGGAAGTAACTGGTCAGTGTACAGATTTACACACATTATATGAATTTTTTCGTTTGTAATTGAGTCAAAAAGAAGGAAGAACTTTTCTTGTACCTCAACTGAAAAAAAACTTTGTTATTTACAATTTTAGACTTTTTTGCCATTCTAAAACCTGTACAATCTTGTCGTGTACTAGAGAAGAAACATAGGGAGGGTTTATCGGCAGAATCTAAGAAAAGAAACCACACAAGAACATGTCATTTAAGTTCTTTGTTCTTTTCCACTCTCACATCTTCTTCTTGTCCTCTGGGCAACCGTTGTAAAACTTGCCACTGTGCCTTCCCTGTGACTGTGTGTGCGTCGTGTGAGTAATTCGGAATTTGTGAACTCAAGATTGAAAAATATATAGCTAATTTATGTAAAGACACTACAACACTACAGCACGAGAACTCGGCATTTCAGGCTCTCGACTTTCATGTGATACTGCGGTTTTTTTCTCCACAGAAACACAAGAGTGACAAATTTTTTTCTGAAACATCTTTCTTTCGTGTTGGTCCGTGTCGATCTGAAAAACTCTCACGACTTTGACTTATTTTGAGTTGCCCCCCTCCTCCCTTTTGTGTATATCTGTACACTTATGAGTGTGGTGTTAATTTTCACTCAGTCAACTGCTCTGTAAGTGCAATGAACGGACAATTTTTTCTCTTGTAAGAAAAACCGAATGATTAATGGAATAAACTTATATATAAAAAAAATTGATGCATGTAATCCATGTGTCAATATTCTTTGAGGACCTAAAAAAACAGTGAATTCAATTTAAATGATGAGCAAAGAGTAAGAGTTAAAAAATTATTGTAAAAAAATGGTATCAAAGTGAGAAGGTGATCTGCATCTGCCTTTTTGAATTCTCTCTCTCTCTCCTTTTGTGTAAATTACATAATGTGATCATCATTTACCACAAGATGAAGACCACAGTTTGACTCCCAACTAAATTAAATTGTACGTGCATTGACTCGTCAAGGAGAGAAGAAAAACGAGAAGATTGTTGGAAAACACGATCTTTATCAATGGAATTCACCAGTTTATCATTTTCGCACTTTTTTTCAAACTAAAGGAGGAACAATTATTACTCATTCAATATTCAACAAAGTCCAAAATATAAAAAAATATTGCACACCTTCATTACCATATGTGGGGATTTTTTTTAAAAAAAACATGGTTAAAAATTCCTTATAGAACAAGTGAACAAGTAGCAACAATATTTTTTTTTATAAAATCAGTTTCAAAACTACTCTACTACTAGTTTTGTAGACTTCCAGTGGTTTTTTTCCATTGTATAAGTAACAACATTGTTATACATGTACAATACACAACAAAAAAAAGTATTCAAGTCTGAGTGTTACGCCTTAATTGTTCAAATCAATCGACCAAACATTGAATTATTCGAGCTTCAAATCAAAACGTCTAAATCAAACAACCAACCTCAACTAAACAACTTAATAATTTGCATATTGGTCGCAAAAACTGCACCCAGGACACAAACAAAAAAAATCAAGTCCAATTGAAAATTGTGAAGTAAAACCTCCCAAAAAAAATTATTATAAAATTTACTTTTGCAGAAAAATACAAGATTTTTGCAACTATAAAAAATACAGATACAAAAGTACGAGGTTATGTGAGAGGGAAAGGATCACAAGCAAGAAAAAAAAGACTGGATTTAATCAGTAGACAATATTGGGCGATGTTTTAAAAGAACCCACCGGAAAGGAAATTGAGAATTCGTGTGGTTTTCTTTCCCTTTCGACTTATACAAAGTTAAATGTAAAAGAGGGGAATTGAATATATACATTGTGTTATAAAATATATTGATACAGATACGTGCAGAGCGTGCTTATGCTCCTGTTTCACAAGTCATAACTATTCGGTTTGGGTAAATACTTCTTTAGTCGAGTGAAACGAAGATCGTTTATCATAATCATAGCACTACGGAGTTCACAACATGAAATAA
Organism: Arrhopalites spinosus; assembly: GCA_034700945.1. NCBI lineage: Eukaryota > Metazoa > Arthropoda > Collembola > Symphypleona > Arrhopalitidae > Arrhopalites > Arrhopalites spinosus. Next base: position 23,754 of record JAQIVZ010000527.1, read on the forward strand.
AACAAAGTCAAATGAAGCCGAACGGAGTCGTCAGAACAAACGGAAGTGCTGTTCCAAGTGAGTTTCGCCTTTTTTTCTTCTTTTCTTGTTTCAAATTCTTTTTTGACATGTGTCGATCTCTCTCTCTCCATTTTCCCTTTTATATATAAAATTTTATATATAAGTTTCATTTCATAGTCTCAAAGTATTGACTGTTGATCTTTTTTTCTGCCAATATTATTATATTATACTTTTTTCGATTCTTATCAAAATCTTCTGGAGATTCGCAAGGTAATCGGATGACAAGGGAGAATCTCAATTTCTTTAACCTTTTCACGTACCATCAAGACAATTTTTTTTGTCTATTATCTCTATAGGTTTCAGAGTAAGGGGATGAAGAGACAAAAATTTTTGTGTGGTGTAATTTATTCATTTTATTAACGGAAACTTTCGACACAAATCAAATTCATGGGAGGGATGTCACTCCTCCACGCTTGTAGAATTTTATAATGATATAATACAAATGTATAAAATATTTCCAGTATTTTCTTTATATGCCAGTTTGCAAATAATCTCTCCATGTGTTTATACATTCATTGTCATCTGAATAATAATGAAGATGAGGAAGATGAATTTGCATTCTCAATGCAAAACTTCTCAAGTGAAATTGTCATTTTATTCAGTTTTTCGTTAGTACTCTTATAATGTACTAACGAAATATAGATATATACATTGACATTTGTTACTAGACCAAAAGTCCTTATTTAAAATTTTTTGGTTAGAGTTTGAGGATGATTTTATAGAGTGATAATTTTAACAAACTAAACACGTTTGATTTTAGATAACAAAAATTATACAATTTTCATACATTTTTTTTATTACACAACTGAGGACTTGTTTTTATTATTCAATTTTTTTTTCTCAAAATGAACAATACTACAAGAACACTGTAGATCATTACAGAACATGTATATTTTGATGATGTGGGTGAAACGATATTCTAATTTTGTAAAAGTTTATTATAATTAATGTCAGAAATTTTTATGCATGTCCTTGTACTTATAAACTGAATGCCCTTCATCTTTGTTTTAACTTTTTAGGTCTTGTTTTAACTTAATTTAATCGCAGATCTGATAAACTATCCTACAATTTAATTCTTATCATTTTTTTAAAAAAAAATGTATGAATTTTGCTATTTAAATTTAGACTTGTACTCATGAATACTTGAAAATCTTTGACTTTGTGCTCAAAATTTTTTAACTTTGTCCCTCAAAAAATTCAAAGTATTAGGACAGCAAGGGGAGAAGGAGAGGATTAAAATCACAAAAAATATTTGTTTTTTATGATTCTCATAATATTTCATTAATACTTTAAAGTGCTCATGATTATAAAGTAATTTTTCATGAAAAAGAGTACCTAAGGGGGGAGTTTTACTAAGTAAATTTTTTTTTTTCAATTTTCAATAGAGTTCCGACGAGTTTAAATGATGATAATAATATATTTTATATATAATATATTTATGATGATAGATGTATTATAATTGAAACTTTTAAAACAATTTTTTCTCCCTTTTCTGCTGTTATGACACATGTAACATTGTATATGTACGAGTATGAAAGATAAAAGAAAAATCATAAAAATTCGTAATTTATAATGATACAAGATACATGAGAAAGCTAGCCGACATGAAAGCTCATCATTTGACTATTGTTGTTCCGTGAATCGTGCATCATGTAATTTATTGATACAAGATGAATTTTTCTTCAGATTTGATAAGACACACTCTCTCTCTCAGACTAGTCTCAAGTCGAAGCATGTCAAAAGTTTATTGTACGTCATCATATTACATTTAGTATTGGTCCAAGTTTTTTTTATTTCCAATTTTATATTTAAACTTGAAAAAACTGTCAAAAAAGGCATGCAAATGTAAATAAAAATAAAAAATTTGTGAACAGTATGATTATGAACTACAGGGATAACTTACACCCCCCGTAATGTGTATTTAAATAAATAATAATAAATTCAAAATTGTAAGAATGGGGGAATAATAAAACATTGGTTTAACTAATACAAAAAAAATTTGAAGCCTTATTAGCTCATGAAAAAAGACCCCAAAGAAATCTCTTGGGTAAACGATTTTGGCGTATTGTAGAGACTAGTGATGAAAAGTATGAGCTAAGTGGATTTGAAGGGAATGATCAGTTTAAAAAAAATTATACGAAAAAAATACATTTTTGACGTGTCACGCATTCATCCTCATCCTTTTTTTATAAGATTACTATATTACAGTGTAAGGACTAGAACTTCAAAGTTTAAACGGGGGGAAAAATCCATTTGAGAATCTGGCAAAAAGTAAGGAAGAGTTGAAAGCTTGTTCAACTTTTGATGTCAGTATTTGTGAACGATTTTAAACGTCAAAAAATTCATACTGTCTATAGTATCAGATTTTTAGCATCACAGAGAGAGAGAGAGGGAGTAGAGTTTGCATGGTGGTTGTGGTTGTTTTTGATGGAATTTTGCTAAAAGACTTAAAAGTTCAGAGTCTTGTTCTATAACATTATAAGACATACATACAAAATAAAATTATTTCCCTTGTTGTACTCTACGTGTCCATGCACGCGGGATCAACAAATCAAGTTTTATTAAATAATTGTAAAATCTCTGCATGGGCATCAAGCCTCAGACATGGTACGCGTGAATAAGGGAAATGAAAGAGTTAAAGAGGAGTGATACAATGGAAAAAAGAGCATCTTTAAATTACTATCAACATTTTTCTCCCCATTGTTTCCACATGTCCACTCTCAATTCATCTTGACTTGTTTAATCTTTGAGGAGAGATTGAGGGGATGAGACTCACTTTATTTTTTTTCTCCTTTTGATTGGTGAATGTCGGGTAGTCTTGAATTTCTCTTTAATATGGAAATTTTCAATGGAGTAGCCATTAATTAATCTTGCTCAGGTTGCCTTAATTTAATCATCATTTATCACTATACTATAATAATCTAATGATTTAGAAACAAGTGTGTGGACTGCTTGTAATTATTTAAACTAGAACCCCCTATTTAAATCTCTAATCATATACAATTGAGACGTATAGATATTTGTTGTATCATATAATTTAATCATACCGCCTAAATTATCTTTTTATTATATTTTACACTTAATTTCATTCAATTTTAGCTAAACAAGTACCGTAGAAGCTTAAAATTTGTTTCATTTAAATTGGCAAACAATTTCAACCAATATTTATATAATTAATGTTCATTACAAAAGTATAGAATACATCCTGTTTTTTTAAAATTAAATTTTATGTTTTATTATTATTATAGAGTAAACCCCCTCTTTGATTTTTGTGGAGATAAGATTTAAAAAAAGTTTTTCTTTTTAAATTGTAGAATATTTTCCCCTAATTTAGTATCAACCTTTTTTTTGTCCTTACAGAGAGTAAACTACAGGTATTATCTGTATGTGTGTACTAGGCCATTAGTTTAGTTTGTTATTGTTGAGTATGGGAATTTTTTTACTAATGGTCATATTTTTCTACTGTATAAGTAGCAAAAGTTACTCTATAGTTAACCTTTGGATGGATATAGTTTTAATACATAAGAATTTTTTGAATTGAAATAACTTTAATTAAAGTAAAACGTGGGATTAACCTTTTAAAGTCCTGAATTATGATTATAACTTTAATTTTCCTTCCCTTCTCAGAGCCTTGATGCATAAGAGTAAGATAACTATGTACTACTATGTATATAGTCAGTAGTGAGTACTCCGTCTTAGAAAGAGTTTTCTCTAATTTAAATTTTCAAGAGAAAATAATGGAGGTTATACATTATACACTATTGAAAATTATTATGTGAACACTTATGACAAATTATTAGTCGCAAGAGTGGTTGGTTCCCAAAGAAGAGGAGTCAAGATAGTTAATTTCTTGAAGGGAAATAGGACAAAATAGTTAAAAGTATTTACAAGGCATTTAAGTAAATTATCTTATATTGTATATATTGTACACACACACACTAAAGAATATTGATTATGATTGTAGTTATAAAATATTATACAAATTGGGTGCAGCTCAAAAGATTTATGTAATGTTATACATGTATCCCCCTTTTTTCAGGATAAAATAATAATATATCTTGTGTGTGCAAATTTTTTTAGCTAACATAAAAAATCAATTACTTAGCCTTGAATAATTTTTGCAAAAATTGTATTACAAAAAAACAGTTAGTTTTCATGTTGGTTATACACACCTTTATGTCTCCAATATAATTTTTTTGGGTAAAAAAAGTGTATAGTATTATAGAAAAGTGGTTGAACAATTGGCATGTGATTATGGCTCAATGAACTGTTTTTTAACGACATAAAACTATGGGGGGACTCCTCTCAAAAACGAAAAGTTGTGATGAAATCCCATTATTTAGTTTTTCTTTTGTTATGAAAATATGAAATTGAGAAGAGACTGTACTGTTCTGTATGTAGTGTATATTATAGCTAGATGATGGAATATTAAATCAAAATTCTTTAAAACTCGTTCGAAACTTGTCTCTCGAATGTTTGAACACAAAAAAATTTGCAATTTCATTTTACTAAATTGTGAGTCACAATTTTAAATTGTGACCTACTAAAAATATAGTAAAAAATTCCACATTAAAAATATCCATACAGATTACAGAATTTATTACGTAACAATAATTTTATTTGTGGATTTTCTGTATTTTTAGACAATTCAAAGGAAATGAATAATAATAAAGGGAAATTTCTACTTCAATTAAATGGAATATCTAATTAATTAATTAGTTTACTTGACTTGACTGTCATGAATACTAAGTGGAAAAGTTGTAGATTTAGAAAAAAATGTAAATAAGGGAAAAATGACAAATGAAAGAGAGAGAATGTCATTTTATTTTGCTCATTCAGATTCTGCATGACAATAAATTCGCACAATAATTTTTTTTTGCCATAAAGGTTATGCAAGACAAACAAAGGAAAAAGAGAGAAGTTTTCTATTTTATTCCTATCATTTTATATTATGAAGATGAGAGAGGATATCCTTTCTAACAAGAGTTTCTCTCTCATAATCTACTCGTAATCGTAATACATAAACTCTACCTTATGTATTTTTATATTCTAGTTCCCAATCCGAGGGAAATAAATAAAGACAGACAATAACTGAAAGTGTACTCTTTTTTTTATATTGCAATTTGACAGTCTCTTGATACTTTAAACCAAAATAAAAATATTTCCTTTTTGCAAGAGACGAAACGTGATGCTCGTGAGTCAAATTATTTGTTGAGTACAAGTATTTAAAAAAAATTGACTGAGTAGCCATTGTGTATCAATTGGTTTAGTATAAGAGTTCATGAATCCATGACCAACTGTATAATTTTATGCAAGGATCAGTAATATTCCTCATGCATTTTTTGACCTATGCCTTACAATATTGAGTTCGTGTTGTTGTGATGGCACTGCCCCAAATTTTTCTATTAATTATGAACATTAATACCTTTATAGTCCATATAAGAAGCATTGCGACAATTTGTAATCTCTCTCTTTCTTTGTGTAATAATTATTGTTCATGATATATCCTTATTGAACTTTATTTAATAATAATTTGCTCTAAATTCAGTGCTATGAATGCTAATTTTTTATATGTACACAAAACTAACAATTAATTTTTTGTTATATTGTTTCTACACTTATAAAATGTAGACAGAGAGAGAGAGAGACATCAATGAATCATTCAACTGAAGCAATTTTCACAATTGTTTATTAAACTTGACACTTTTATTTAGGGACTGTTGATTGCCATTTTTTTATACAAATTTTTAGACAATTGATGAGAAAGCAATTATAAAATAACATGGAAAATTTCTTTTTAGTGAAAACAGTAACGAGTTTTTGGTGATAACAAAAAAAAACATTGTTTGCATTAAATGCAGAGTGCATTTTTAATTGTTTTTTCTATTTATTTACCATGATGCAGTCATACAGTAATTAAGATCAATTAGAGTAATGAGTAACTAATGTTCATGAAATTTTAAACATGTTTAGGAATTATTTTTATGATTGTACAACACACAAGTAGAGAAAGCCATTTGGAAGACTTGTGCTTGCAGTGCAAGCCTTGCACTTCCTCCTTTGACGAATATTGTAGGAGAGACTCTTATTATTATTAGTAACAATAATAAGTTATAACTGTACAAATAAATTAGCTGTTTTTACAAGTGCCACCTTGAACATTCCAATTGCACGGCGGTTTTTGGGCTATTGACACTCAAGTGCTAGAAAATAAAAAATAAAAAAAGAATAACAATTGAGCATTTTAAGTAATGCACCGTAAACCATGTAGAGGCGTGTAATGATACGTTAAGCAAATTTAGCTTTGGTTGTGCTAAAAATTTGGGGGAGCGACATATAAGTACAAGCTTAAAAAATTATGAAAGTTTTCCGGGGTTTTAAAAGGAGGAGTATTTTTTTGTGGGTTATATTGTTTGTGGTATACATTGAAGGGCGTTTTTTGGGCAACGTGCTCATGCAGACATTCTTTCTATTTGTCTCATAAAGTTAAATTGTATGGTTTTGATATAATAATTACTACTGATCATGTTAATTGAGGGTTTGTTTCTTTTGTTGTCTATAAAAAGACAAATTATTATTATTGACTCCTTCTGTACTCATGACTTTTAGTGACAAAAACATAGTTAGAAAGAGGTCCTTGACGTTCTGTTAATTTTATTATGTAAGATTCTTGAGGGCACATGTTGTGGCCTAAGGTTCATTTTTTTTGATGGTTCAAGTTGATGTAGATAAATATGAGAAAAAATGGGTAGCACTTTTTTTTTGTTGTGATTCCCTCAAGATTAGATGGAGAGTTTATCTTCTTGAAAGAATTTTTATTTGTATAAAAAATAAATTTTTAAACAGAGTAAAGTACACGGAGGCTATAGAAAAAAGTTCAAAGGTACTTTTACTTACTACCTACAGTAAATATGTAAAGAGAGAGAGAAGAAAAATAAATTGAAATGAAATTTTGACATTTTTGTCATGACTAAGAAAATTGTACTTATGAGTCTGACATGACACGACCCCATTTTCATAATTGAGGACAGTCTTTCATATCCCATAAATTAGCATTGTCAGCATCACTACACGGAATTTGTATCTGTACAAAGTACAGCACGAAGTCTCAAGTCAGTTCATGTAAAATAAGTACATGTATTGTATTATGTATTATGTATGCATTTTTAATACATCAAATGTTCCATGTAGTACATTTAACATACAAATTTTCTTCTTTATCTTCGTCATTGCGGTCATCGGTCATCCTGCCGTCTTTTATCCTCAATAATTGTAATTGTTTTAAAGTAGAGTCAAAGTACCTCTTACTGTATTAGTAAAGGTAAATAATCTGTACGTGGATAGTACTTGAGTAGGGTAATTTAATTTTTTTAAAGGCTCATTCAATATAATGCCATGTAATATTTTGATCAATTTTTATTGGTAATAGAGAGAAAAAAAACAAGGTACGGGGCTACTCATGAGGTTGTAATGGATAAATTAATAAAAATTAATTGAGACAGACCAACCACCAGTCCTAGTCCTGCCTTTGGCTCCATCCACTCTCTCTCTCTCTGACTCTTTTAGCTTCTTTTTTGACTTGGAAATTTAAAAAAAACATTTCCCAAGCAAAAAGTTATTTGCAACCTTGATTCCGGAACTAGACTTTTTTTTTGCCTGTAGGTTTATCGAGTAGCCTCACCTATTGGCGATTACATTTTTGCAGTACGTATGAACTATGAAGCCATTCAAATAATTTTGATTTCATAGAATAAGTTGTTTAGAAAACAATGAACAAAAAAAATATAATATTACCATCACATGGTCGTTTTCATGATTATGGGTGATATTTTAAATGCTCATGTTCTTTTAATATATTTAAGCCAGCACAATGTTCAATTTCTGCATATTGCATGTAACCCATCAACATCCCATTCTGTGCATAAGTATATGTAATATGGGATGGCATGTGTATCATCTTAAGAGATGATTTCACGGCAAGGGACAGAATTATGCATTGTGTTTTTGTTTTTCCTTGTACAAACTATTTTTTTTATCGTCCCTTTAGGTTATGACCGGTACGACTTCACGTAACAATACAATTGGCCAGTGTCTTGTTGGTTGAATGAATGTGCATTATTTTACACATTTAACATTCAACAATTGAAATACTCTTTTCATAGCTCTTTTACATTAATATTATTATTATTGTCCTCAAGCACATCCTTAAATCCTCTTCTCCATTGTTGCTTGTCTTGAAAAAATAGAGAACCTACAGAGACGAAAGAAAAAAAGGGGAGCGTTCTTCGAAACTTCCATACATTTGACATTCTTTTTTGGCTATTATATATTTCAGAAGATGGACGATATGTGGGGGGTTTAGTTCATTTTTTTTTACAAATGTTTTACCATAGTGTATACAGGATAAGTGAGAGAGGTACAATAGCAAAGTCTCCCTAACCCCAGTGAGTCCACCAGGCGTCTCTACGTAAGGGCTTGTCCGAGTACTTTGAAATCAACACTTTGCTTTGTAAAGTTACCTACATTTTAGATTTACATTTATATTTAATGATTGGTTTAAATGCCCAATTACGTTTCTGTGCCTTGTCTACTGGTGTTAGACAATGTATGGAGCTATTTTCTGAGAGTCCCAAAATATTCTACATCGTTAGGAACCGTAGATAAAAAATACCAAAGGGAGAGACTATTCCCTACTATACAACATGCGAATAAAGTTTAAATGAGGAAAGAAATTTATAATTATGGTAAACACTCTTAATTTTTACTCTTTAAAATAAGTTTATTTATTGACAAGCTTAATGTACGAAATCCAGTATTTCTGCCAATTGTTCCTTATTTTTATTATATGACATATGGACAATGCAATGTGTGAGAATCGTCAAAAAAAGTTCACAACGTATTTGTTGTCTGTCTAATAACATAGTAAATAAGTAGCACAGATTTATATGTAGATGTGAATACTAAATTGTTTTTTTGCACATTTTTTTGTTTTAAAGGTGTTGTATAATATACTCTAATTAGTTTGCCTTAAAACCAATCAAGTGTTTTAACAAAGTAAAATCATAATTGTAGTTAACTTTAGTAGTAGAGAATAGTCACTCTCTTTGGTATTTTTGTCTACGATTCCTTACTATGTACAACATTTTGGGACTCTCAGAAAATAGCTCCATACATTGTCTAACACTAGTAGGCAAAGCACAGAAACGTAATTAGCATTTAATTAAACCAATAATTAAAATTAAATGTAAATCTAAAATATAGGAAACTATACAAAGCACGTGTTGATTTCAAAGTACTCGGACAAGCCCTTAAGTAGAGACGCCTGATGCGACACACTTGCCCTACGAAGTACTCTTTGCTTCCATTCCATAGGGAGCAAAATAACTTACCTCTATAAACTATGGTTTTACTTTTATCTGACAGCAGCAACCACAAATGCAAAAATGCACAAATGAGTCGTTTCCCTTGTTGAGAATAAAGTTTTTTTTTTGAAAAATTAAAATAACTCAAGGGGCAAAATGTCTTTGTTTTTGTATTACAAGTACAAGTATAATTTAACATGGGAGGGGTGGTACTGGTATACAAATGGAGTATCATTTATAAAAAAAAAGATATGAGATAATAATTGATGAGATCTGAAAAATCCCAGGGACGAGCTTAATTGTGCGTAGCAGTACGACGTCAATTGCAATTTGACATCAAGTTATTAAGGCTTCTTAAAAATTTTTTGTTGGGGTGTAGCTGGGCACACGGTTATCCAATAAGAATAAGTAGTAAGTAGTGTACATAAAAACCTGCTTGTTAAACCCGTATATATAGAATCACAACTGAAAATATTATTATTACAATTATCGTTATTGTATTTCAAGTCATGTGGGTATCACTATCAGTACCCACTATCGCTTTTTTCTCTTCATTCTTCAAATCCTTCATACAAAGAAAGAGAGAGAGAATCTTTATTTCTATTGTGTATTGTGTAACAAGAGCGGTGGTAATCATAATCCTGAATGAGGGGGTTAAAGAAACGTACTTATTCTTAGTAGTGGATTCATGTATATAATATTACTTTAACTTTGAAGCTGAAACTTTCTATGTACAATAATATGTATCCTGTCAAAACCTTTTTTCGTTATCGCTTTGAAATCCAATCTCACAGTCAGTCCCATTGCAGAAAGAATTGATTGACACTTGAGTTAATAGGAAATGATTGGACGATTGGAGCTACTGACGGGAGTCGTCGAGAAAAAAATGGATTTTGTTATATATATTTTGGTCCATCTTCTGCCTCTTGTAAATCTTGTACTTAAGCTCAAGAATCTTTGAGACTTTGCTTCTAACAGTTAATATTATTGTACATAAGTAGTGTCTATTTAATTTTGTATGAATATTACAAGAAGATGAGGCGGTTTTATTTTCAAGTTTCATAGTTAGTATTGATTGAAGATATTTAAATAACTATTGTACCAATTGGAATACATTTTTTATCGAGGAGTGTGGATGGATTTAAAATATTTTTTTTTGTACTCATGATAGGATTATGTACATAACGACAATCCTGTAATAGTTATTAGAGGAATAGTATTGCGATTATAAAATAGTTGTAGTTTATTGTACTGTGAACATTTCTTTGCCGTCATCATTGTTAATGCTCTCATCAGATGAGTATAATCGACTCTTGCAAATGTGATTGTCAAAAGAATTTGTAGATTTTTTTCTGGCTATGTGTACGGATATATTATTATGGGCATCATTGAGGCAGTCAGGTATCTGTAGATTAAAATTTTCTACAGTGGTGATGAGAGGCTTATAAAGTAAAGAAGAAAAATCTACATGTCTCTTCTCTCTCTCTCTCTCTGTCTATGAATATTCTACACGCAACTTATCATACAAGAATCTGACAGGACTATCAGGTAATGGTAAGTATGCGGTGAATTAAAAAATAAGGAAGCGCACCCTATTTATTATTTACCTGGGTGAACGTATCTGTACAAAGTAACCGGGATTGTAGGCAAAAAAATTTGTAGATTTTTCTTTTTCTTTCTTCCAACAACAAGATGAGATGATGATGACTGAGAGGATTGATGGGACGTCTTACCTCCAATCAGACTCTCATTAGGATGTGCTGAGTGATGTGTCCTCCGACTTATTATCCAATTAATAAGTTTGATATTTCTGGACGCTTGTTATGAGCTACACGTGATTCACATCACTAATGAATTGAATGCTATTAATCAGCACATTTTATTCATTATAATCCTATACAAAAAAAAAACAAAGGATGCACGCTCTCTGTAACTTTTTTTAATCATGAAATAAGAGACGAGTGAATACCTGAACAACAACACATCCCCCACCATTTCTTTTAATTACATATCTCTACTATTTATTGTTAATTTAATAGTATTGAATTGAATATATTCAATGTACTGGCTTTACCTGTCCTGTCTATTTTAGAGGGCTGGCAAATTCAAGTTTTGTTATTTTTCTAGGAATCAAAGTCGTCTTCTTAATAAATAACCGTTTCATTGTCAGTAAAATTAATGCATTGGTCAAGAGTAGAATGAGCTAAATCGATTATATAATTTTTTTTTTCACAAAAATTTTGTGAAAAAAAATAAGAACAGACAAATTGCACTTGAAAGTCTATTACGGTGTATGAAAAAAAATACTTCCGTGGGGCTCTCTCTCTCTCTTTCTCTGGCCATGGCTATAAATTATATTTGTTATTATTATTTTACGTAAAGAATATTTTGATGAAGTAACTTCATATATGCATTTGTAACGCCACATCTTTGGACTCTTTATGAGCAGCCTTTTATGTGTATAATACAAGTATGTACATGTCTAAAAGGTAGCGAAATGAATCTGGTTTTTCTTTTCTCGTCTGAATCAAAACTAAATTGAAAGAAAAATCTTCCATGTGAATCTTCAGTTACATAAAATAGCTGTTTCACCTTCTCTAGTTGGCAATTTTATATTTTTGTTAAAGATAAATGGAATGCAATAAGTACGTCTCTGTGTATGATACTCAGCTCCTCTTTTACAGTATAAATACCCCTCTCTCTCTCGCTATTTTGCTCGTGCTAATTGCTCAGCAGATTTTGGAGGAGAAAAGTTTCATGTATGAAAGTACTTCCTGTACCAACAATGAAAAGCAAAAGTTTGAACTTGAATGCACATTTGTGCAATTATATTTTTTTATATTCTACAACAACATGTACTTTTTTAACTAATGTTACATTGGTTAACTGAAGAGGCAAGGAAAAGAATTGTACATCATCCTCATCATCTCTCTCTCTAAGAAGACTTACACAGCATAAAGAGGGGTTCATTATTTTATTATTTGTTATTAGGTGAGAAGTTTTATAAAGATTTTTTTAACAGGGCTGCTTCTTGCTTCAAAAATTATTTTTGTGACTCTTTCCCGTTGGTCTATGCTGTCCATAATTTTCTTTTGAATTTTTTTTCATATATATTGTATTGTATACAATTATTAATTAATGAGAATAAATATTTGGAATAATTTTCACTACTACTAATGTTAATGTTTGTTAGCAATCAGTAAAGAAAAAATTTATTTTGAAACATAATAATAAATTCTATAGAGAATCATTTCTACAAAGAATATCAAGTTCTAGGTAGTAATCAAAATGAATTATAATTTTTTTTTTAAAAAAAAAAGAAAAATGTAGTGAATGAACCAAAAGAAAATTTTCATTGATTAAGTACAAAACTACAGTTAGATTATTACAACTAACAACTCACAACTTGTTGATTAATTTAAAGTACTGCTTTTTTGAGAGTTTACATTTATTAAAAAGCTTGGAAAAACCATTTGTTGTAACTTTTTATTTGTACAAACTCAAAAGTGTACAAAAAGAGGCGGGGTGTTAGCAACATTTGTTAATATTTACATTCCATGAATTACCTTACAAAGCAATTAAGGGAAATGGCACAAGTAAATATAATTGTTCTCACTGCCTCCATTGTTACAACGTATTATGACTCTTTGAATATTATCTGATTCCTGAGGAATGGGGATGGTGAGGTACGTCACTTTTTTGACACAAGAGAGAAAAATATAAATCCTTTTCAGTCTACATTTCACAAAATAGACATTTCTAGTTAACTAGCATATAATTATTAATTTTTTTCATGAAGATAACCATGTTAATTAATATTATTGTGAGATATGAAGAATTAAAAGAAGATTTATTTATATTAAAGGTCACAATTGTAGGATGATTCAAGAAAAACTGTAACACTATTTTTTTATGATGGACATTCTGCCAGTCCCAGTTTTGTCGTCCATGACATGATGAAAATAATTTTAACATTTTCAAACTCGTGATTTTTACATACATTCTTGTGTACTCACAACCACAGTGTAAGTACAGTTAAAGTCAAAATCAAAGAAAGACACTTGTGGGTGCATTTTTGCATGCGTTGAAAATAGGAGGAAAAAAAGTAATAAAAAAATGGCACGACATGGGTGCACATACTCGTACATGTTAAATTGATGTGAGTTATGACGAGAAAGAATTTTTTTCTCTTTTTTTGTAGTTTAAATCAACACGAGCATAAACATAAGAAGAATTCTTCTTTTCCGATTATCTTGTACGAATCTTTTACGAGATAATTGACATGGATGAAGATGAAAATGAAGAGTGCAATTTTTAAAGGACTCGCGACATTCAAATACAGATTTTACAAATTGTTCAAATTGCATTTTAAACATTTTTTATTGTCGTGAGTCAAGACGATACAAAGTTATGAGCTTTTTTCATTTTTAAAGACGTTTAACACCGGTACCAGCATGATTTGTGTGGTGACAGTTAAAAGATAAAGAAGAAAACGTTAAAAGGATTTCTTCTTGTCTCACTGACTGTCGATGGTCAATTGTTGTTGTTTTTTTCTACTAATGTGTGATTTAGATACATTTATTGTCATCCCATGTACAATTTTACATACATGTTAGAACAGGAGTCAATTGAGTGTCTTTTGTTGTACATTTTTTTAAATATTTAAATTCAAACTGTATTTTTCATCTATCCCCATCATTGAGTGTCAAATGGCCATTTTTTTTATTGTATTTATCATTAGTATTTAGTAGAGTTTGACTGTTTACTTATCAACTTGAAAATTTTTTTGACGTTGACAAAATTCGGCAAGTCAGCCTAAATTTTTTGTATTGCTTGTTGAAATTACATGTCTGTACCTGTACAGATACAACATTCCATGAGGGACATGGAAAAATAACTGTTTAACATTTGAGCACGCTTTGAATTCACATTAAAGAATCACCATTGGCACGATGAAGAGTATTGTGAGGACAAAGATGGTAAATAAATTTTTTTTTACAGACAGTCAAATGCAAATCAGTCGGGGTTGGCCGTGTAGTGCATTATTAAAGACTGTAATAATACTTGTACATGTACATGCCACTGGCCAAGGGAGAAGGAGACTCCATTGTGAATAATTCATTTTTTTGAACGGCACAATATAAATATAATTTTTACATGTATGATTTTACAATTTAAAAAAAAATATTTCAATGACTTGCTCACTTTTATGCTTTGACTTTCTATGAAATTAATAGTTTTTAAAGTTCCTATTCAATTACCAAAAAAAATGTAGGTATCAATATATATCTCTCTTTTGTTAAATGTTTACCTGTTGATTATTTACATGTGAAATGTATGGCATGAATTTTGGTCGTGTACTAAAAGACACACATGAGTGTGAGTGAGGAGAGAGAGAGCAGCTTAAAAACATGCTAATGTTTTTAATCAATCAAAATAATTCTATGGATAGTTATGCACAACATTGTTGGAAAAGTATTTTTGAGAATGTTTGATGTGTTTGCACATGATTATGCTTATGAGTCTTCTTTTCATTCATAGTTTTCATCTTCATCTCCTTGGGTCGTTGTTTTTTACTCTCTCTCTTTGAAGAAGCACACGTTGAGAGTTAAAAAAGAATGACAGACAAGGGAATTCAGAGCAGAGAGCTAGGAGATGAAGCATTTAAATAATACATAAGTGAATAATTGAGTGTCCGTATAAATTGTGTGAGATATTACAACAGGTTAAGAATAGAACTATCAGCTCCTTGTACAAATTTTGACACTATCCCATTTATTCTAACGAGAAGTATAATTTTTATTATTGAAGCTACATGGAGTGGACATACATTTAGATCATTGTTTTTTTTCTCTCTCTCTTATCTCTCTCAGTCATCTTTTAACTTCTTGTGTGTTGTCAAAAAAAAGGATTCCCTGTTGTCTCTCTTCACATGTGAAGAGAGAGATTAAATTTTGGAAAAAGATTTACGGCTCGTGTTATTTTTTTGTCCATTTATAGTCCATCCCGTTCACTCCATGTGGTATCAATTTAAGTTTGGAACGGTAGTTTTTGGTGATATAATATCGGTGTGTGTGTGCTCGTTAAGTCCTCACGGAACTTGAAGGGAAAGTTAATGGACAGAGTCTGTGACCTTTGAGTCTTGTCAAATTAAATCAAATATTTAATTCTTTTTTTCCAGTATATACCGATACAGACCCATCTCATTTTTTAAAAGTTTGAAATTTCATGTGGTGACAAATACAAATAACTTTGTTTTATTTGTGTGGTTTTTTTATTATTAAAAAATTAATCAAAAAATGATACACCTGGATTATTATGGAAGACCTCAAAAATCCGTTGTTTTTAGTATACCTCGAGCTAATATACGTCGTCGTCGACGAAATCGGAGTTGGTTTACCGTTTCTCCAAGATGTTGGTTTATTTATTTTATTTATTTAATTTATCTATTCTATTATTACTATCTTAGTATAAATAAAGATGGTAAGTTTTTTTTCGCTTAAGGATTTATTTACCACAAATATCCAGTGGTGAATTTTAAAATAATTTTGCCGCTATGTTGTCATCAATCTTACAATTTAAATGTAAAAAATGGTTGGTACAATTCTGTCAATATTGAGAATCAAGACTTACACCGTAAACGTGTGTCGTGTAAATGGGTTTTGTGGGAAAAGATATATGGAGAGTTGCATAGTATTATTGTTGTGGTGGTTTGATGTCGGACTCATGTTTTTTGATGTTAGTGATGATGCTCCTTACTTTTGCTACAATTTGCCTTTATGCTTCTCAAGACATGACGAGTTAATGGGAGAGAGAGAGAGAGGGAAAAAAAAGAGTCTGAGGTGAGGGAAGGTGAATGAACGGATTTGCCTTCTTTTTACGCCAAACCATGCATTTCCAAATTACGATACAATATATTATAACTTTTACAATACAAAATAGAGGAGAAGTAAAGAGGGAATCTTTTTACAAGGGAAAAAATAGGAAGAAGAAGCAAAACGGAAACTGTATTTGATAGCACGTACTTTGCTTCTCTCGTTTTATTATTATTATATTTGAGTGTATCAAAAATATGTATAATAATAATATTATACACCTTATTATATTCAGTTTCGTCTCCCACAGTGTGGTGGTGGTTTGGTGTGTAATTTCATGCGTGTGTGTGTATTAAGTTTATAAGGAGAAAAGGTAGGTAACTGTAGCAGTTAAAAATTCTATATTCTCCCATTTACCAAAAGCTCCCTCATTATACTCTGCAGTACATAATATATAAGTACTGAAAAATACGTAGGGTGCGTAGTGTATCTCTAGAACAAGAGAGGAGTTTACATATGTAGTCATACAATCTTTGATGGTGAGATTATTATAATAATTCCCATTTTTTTTCCTTCTTGTTGCTCCATATAAAGTCAGATACATAATAATATAGAATAAAAATGGTAGTAGTGGTACTGGCCTGTGGTATACTGATAGAAATGTCGTAATCTGTACGGTCAGCATCAGGTAAAATTTTTTTTCTTTTCCTCTGCCATTGTAGAAAACATCATACACATAACAACAAGATGATGATATTTTGCCCAGTCTTTTGAGAATGGTAATCCTGTATTACTCTTACTATCATTTTTGTATATCGTGTAAGACTATTATGTGGACGAGAAGAAAACAAGAAATTTAATAGCGACAAAAAGTTTCTCTCTCTCTCCATCTTTAATCATATAGTCAACGAGTCAGCTGTAACTTGAATGAAAAGGTCCAGACCTTTATATCTGTGGTTACAAAGTAAAGTAGTAATCTTGTTCACAAAAAAAAGTTGGCAAACATTTTAAAACTTTTTTAAAAAAATAATTTTCATAAGAAATCATAGTATTGTAACATGTACAGATAGAAAATAAAAATGAATTGTAGGTGTAGAATTGTATCTGTAGCCCTGTAGGTGCAGAAAATATTCACTATTCGCATTTCATGGTAAGACCATCATTCACATGTCTTGTGTCTTCTTTTTTTTTTGTTTTTGTTGTCTTGAAAAATTTTGCGTAATGACTACTTGTATCTGTAGTATCCCAATAATTCCAACTAATGGCTCCAATTTTGTGTATACACCTTTTGTAAATAGAGAGAAAAGAGGAAGATTTTTTAGTTTTTACTGAGACTTCAATTTCTACTGTCCTTGTTCCAAGAAGAAAATGAACAAGTGGCTGACATCAGCACTTATATAAGGAGTTTAATACACAAAAGTAGAGGATATTGTTGGGGAGTTAATTTAGGGAGATGCAAATTTGTAGAATGTGTAATGTGTAGAAAATAAAAGAATTCCCAAATTGTGTACAGATCAGTTTAAAGAGAGAGAGATGCTGCCCAATTCATCAATGCGTAGCAGCGTGACACACTCGAAATTTCAAATTCCATCCTAAAAAATCATGATGCATAACAACACAGACTGGAAAATGAAACTGAAACTCCTTTTTCCATCCTAAATAAATTAACTTTTTGGTTTTGAAATTCAACATTCTTGTACAACTCTTTTTTTTAAAAAAAAACATCTTTTGTACAAGATTTTCCAGTCTTAAATCTTAGATTGTACATACATATAAGTACACCTATGATACATACAAGCTCTTGAAAATCTACTCTAGTTTTTTTTAACTTGATAAACAATAATAAAAAGAGGTGGCATATATACCCTCCTCAGTTTGTTGTATGTACAGACAACAAACGATACACATAATGCACATAATAAAGAGTGCAGTGAGTATACAGGTAATTACGTTTTTTTTGTACAAGCAATGAATATGGAGGGACTCCCCTTTGTACAACTTGGCAATGAAGATAGAGATGAAGTAGTAATTATACTTTGAATACTGATCTTTATTCTGTGTATAGATATACACAAGATACTCCAAGTATCCTGTGAATTTCTAAAGGTTTTCTATCACAATCCTATTTTTTCAAACATTGCGTACAATGATTACAGGGGAAGAAAAATAAAAAGGATCTAAGGATAGTACAGTCTGTTGAAAGTTTAAATAAAAGTTTATTATCAGTTAATTCATTTATCATTTAATTGTAATTACATAATATGTACTCAATTTTTAGCATGAAAGACGGTGAGTTGTTTAGTGTTCGTAACAAGTAGAAAAAATATCGGAGTCTCTGTATAAGGGAAGAATAGAAAAATTCCTTTAATGGATGCAAAGCAGACAGTCTATATTTGTATACCTATGTACACTTGTCTTGTACAACATGATGGGGTAGCTACTGCTTTTTGTATTTGTGCACATTAAAATTGTTTTTCTCCCTTTGTTGTTGTAATCCCGTCCTCCTTGTTCATGTGTAAATATTTGCGAGCACTACTTGATTTTTTTTGTGTTGAGGATTTTTTGGGTTTTGCACTGGGAGGGTGTCTTCCATGACTGAAATGATGTCCAAATATTAAATGAATTGAAGTCTGGCTTAGTGCCTGGAGAGCCTCAATTCGTTATGCATATAAATAAAGAAAAAAGTTTTTTTTCTTCTTGTTTGTCTAGATGACAAAAATTACAAGAGCAGAACCAGGGAGAGAGACCAAGAGTGTCAGCATGAAGAACGTCTTTGGCGCTTTCTTTTATTCTTGATTTTTTTTTCATTCCATTTATTGCTCTTCTTGTCTTAACACCTTAACCCTGTGAATTGTGAGAAAAGGGTGCTTTTGATTGGAGGTGCTTTTTGCAAATCTTCTTGGAAAATCACTTTTGTCATAGAATTGAAACAACTTGTCTCAAATAATATGACAACGTGTAGCTCTTTTAGTATATAACATTGGAGGACCATGACAGATTTGTATTTGAACATTTCTATTTTTCTGTATCTGTAGCTCTACCCCTACTCGTTCTTATATTTGTTCAAATTCTTTGCAAAAAAAAACTTGTCTCAATTTACAGATTAAAAGTGTGTAAAATAAAAAAAGTACAGCTTGATTTGTATCTCATGGAACTAAAGATATTTTTGCAAAAAATGTTTTTTTTGGCATTGTTGTGAAAAGAACAATTTAGTTTTTGGGGTGCAAAATAAAAATTGGAATCAATAATTGCTAATTGATTTTTGACGCTGGGAGGAGGCTATGATGTTTAAAGCTTTTTTGTTAGTTTTTTTAACAAAGTTGACTGCGTGTGAAAGAAACAGTTTGCACTTATTAGCCGAGACAACATTATAACATTACCGCATTAGTAATAATGATGAAGATTAGAGATTTGAGCAAGTATTGTACAAAAAAAAGAGAGTATACGTGCGTATATATTTTTAGAGGAAGAATTGTCGGATGTGGACTGTGAAGAGATTGTACACATGGAACATGTCAGCTGAGTTTACGCTTGTCACTTTGCTATTTTTCGCAAAGACTCACATAGAGAGAGAGAGAGAGAGGGATGAGAAGAAGAAGCAGACCATGAAGAGACTTGAAGTCGTAAGCATGAGGAGAGTACAGAAGATACAGATATACCAGGTGTAGGGGGATATTAGAAAAATAAGATTGAAATAAAATAGAAAAATATTTTTACAATAATTACATTATTCTCACTTTAGTTTGAAAGAGGTTATTTTCCTCAATTCATCTTTGTATAATATTGCCATATATAATAATGAATCTAGTTTGTACGGTTTTGTACATATGAAAGGGAAACGATTAAGATGAAAGATTCTCGTTGAGATTTTGCCGTTTGGAATAATTTTTGAACATGGGTTTCTCTCTCTAATATCTTATATAATATTTATCTTGTTTGCTGGACTGTAAAGAAGATGATTTTGTATGTATAATTTTGTAGAGTAAAATTGCATAGTTTACTAGGCAAGTGATATCAATCTTATTCATCACTAAAAATTATATTAATTTGTACACATTTTAATTTAGGCTACGTGATTTTTCGCAACTTAATTTAAGTTTGTGGTTCAAATTCTTCAATAAATGTGACTCTACAAAAATAAGTTGAGAGGTGCATCAAGAATAGACATAAAAAAAGGAAAAGTTTTTTAAGAATTGCACTTGTACAAATGAAATGACAGGAAATCATTTTACAAATTACCATTATCATGTTCAAACAGAGATAGTTGTTACATGTATGAATGTATTATGATAAAAATTAACAGAGCAAATAATATGTCTTTAAAAAAAATTCTCTCTCGTCTTTAAAACTGGAAACTTTAGTTAATATGTTTTGAAGGAGAAACATGTACTAAAAGTGGACTGGGCGGCTGCGGTATTTTTTTTCTCTCTTACAGCCATCCATCCTCCTCTCTCAAGTATTGCTCTCAAGTTGTTGTTGTTGAGAAGTACCAATTAAAAAATCAATTATAAAGTCTTGGTTTGAAATATATAATATATATAAATATTAAACTTCACACGATTCCCATTTTTTTCTATATAAATATGTACATGTTATGTATAATATGATTCCTCGTTGATGCTGGAGGGGAACTCCTCTCAATTTTCTCATGTGTGTGTTCTACATCACACGGAACATGATGCATTTGGAAATAGTTTTTTATTTTATTTTGCAAATTGTATATATTAGGTAATAAATCTTGTAAAAATATTCTCCTTCTTTTTTCATGAAAGCTTATTGCTCGATATTACCGTGTTATTTTAAATACAAAAATGAAAAAATTCATATTCACAAGAATCACGATAATAGCTACTCTTCTCCTAGTCACCAATTAAAAAACTTTTTACAAGGATAATGTGCTCTTAGCTCTTAGCACAATATTTTTTTTTGCAAAACACATGACAATATACAGAGTTATGTATAATATAATTTTTTGGTAAAGAATTTAATTTGAAAATTACTCGAGTCAAGAAAATTGGGTTGGTTTTGGTTGTTAAGTCAAGAAAAGATGGAGATGAGGTTGATTGTTGATTGCTGTTATGATAGACTGTACATACATATACCAAAGAGAGAGACTAATTAAATGATTTATACATATAAAATAATAATCTTTGTGTGGTTTTTCTTTCAGATGGTGGACCCCTTCCAAGGCAATGGACCAATGGTCATGGACCGGTTCATAATGGACGACCCGATGAACGATTGTCCACTCTGTCTATGTAAGAAATTCTTTTGTATTTTACCCCCCTCTCATTGTTTACAAGACGTGGAGAATAAGTTATGGAGATCAGATTATATCTTTAAAAAGTCTAACCAAACATATTTTGTATTGTTAGTTATACAGATAGGAGTGCTCGTAATTCGTAATCATGCTCGGGATCTTGATGTAATGTGTACATTGACTAGATTACCATTAAGTATTTGCCATCGTTATTGTGCTCATCATGAATCTTTTTCTCTTTGGAGGATTTATGTCTATCCATATCGGCCACTGGCCAAAAAAACCATTACAGAATTTTGTTGTGTCAAAAGATAAAAAAAAACATTGAATGGCCATGTATTACAAGGTGGTCATATGTTACTTTATTTTTTTATTACTCTCAATGATGACACTACAGGTGACTAATCAAAGATGTTAATTTAACAAGAATTAATTCTCAAAAGTCATAATTCATGTCTCATGTCTTGTCTACCCTACTCGGAACACGAGTCCGCCTGTCCCTGTGCCTGTGATTTTTATTATGAACCATACCCCAGTCTTAAATTTATTTGTGTTATACCGTATACCGTAATTTTTTTTATTGTGTCTTGTCTTGTACAGAAAAAAAATGAATTTTTTTGGGAGGATACGAGTAGATGGTAGAATAAAGAAATGGTCAACGTGTGTAAAATTGAATATAATAGGAACATTTGTAAAACAAAGAGATAAAAAAAACGGAGACTCTCCATGGCCATCCCCTTCTTTTCCTCATATTTCATCTCTCTGTCTGTCCAATCCGCCAAAAAAGATTTTTGTTTGCCGTTCTCTTTTATTTTACCGGTTTCATACATGTAAAAAAGTTGTACAGTGTACAATGTACATAATATTTCTCTGTGTGGTAAAAAATCAAGCATAAATAAGCCAACAGCCTTCATCAAACATAAGGCAAGGAAGTGAGATGGACAAGGAAAGGAACATCTTAGACAGAGCAGCTGGTGCGACTTTATTTGACGAAAATTAGGGATAATATATGCCCAAAATGTGTCCATCCATGAATACAAAGTGAGAGGAGCGACAAAAGACGGGAGGAAAAGGCTCTGAAAAGAGAGTAATAATTTATTGGGATATGATAAATGCTCTTGTTGTTATCTTTTTTTCTTCCTATAACTTACCAAATGTATGTACAACTCTCCTAATATTATTCTGTCAAGAAAAAAAAAATTTGTAAAGAGGTGTGCATACAAATACATCTCTCTGATATAACAAAAATTATGACGAGGTGATACGACTAAAAAAAATAAGTTTGCATGGGAGCAGTCTCTCTCAACTCTTCTTGATCATTATAAAGGAAGAAAAGGGAGGTGGGCCTAATATGCAAAAATCTTTTGGGGGTTTTTTGGTCTTGAATCCTACTCAGTTTTCTAAGTTAAGTGAGTGGCTATGAATTGCAAATCGTGAATGAATGAGAGAAAATTGGTGATGAGGCTTTGTAGTGCATAGTGTGGGGAATCGAATAAGATAGAAGAAAAATAATATGCATCAATAATAATCCCTCTCTCTCTCTCTACAGACTAAACTCTAGTTTATTATAGTGTGGAGAGTGGTGACTTGAACTATAGCTGATTTGATGCATTTTATATTTCCTTCATAAAAAAAGAGGAATTACCGTTAAGTTATGTGATATGCTGTTTGTCCTGTTGTTTTACAATCATTACTTATTATTATTGTATTGTGACTACACTACGCAGATAGTACTCTCTCTCTCTAGTTGTAACATGTACATTGGTGTCCTTTAAATGCTGGGAGTTTATCCAACATTTTCCCTCTTGTTTCGTGGTAAAAGTGAAGGAGAACTGAGGAGGAACGGGAACCAAAAAAGTATGATCAAGAGAGTTCATTGAGTTTCATATGGAGAATACTTACCATCATATGTATCTGTATGACTGCCGGTATTTTATGTAAGATTATATATAATAATGTTATTTTGTATCATTTTCACTGGTAAATTATATGTTTTCTTAAAAAAACTATTTTTTTATGTTCCATCTCTCATATATAACACGACACGTCTGGGTTGTTGAAACTGGTTGAAAATTATTTTTTTAAACTTGAAAAAATCCTCTCTCTCTCTTGAGTCCATTTAATCTTGACTTTGATAGAAAAAGCTTTGAAAAGAGGATTTAATTTTGTGAATGTATTTCAATTTATTACACATGTACACCTATTTGACGTCTAGTTGACTATTATAAGTGGCTAGAAGGATTTTAACTAGGTTTAAATGGCATTTCAATCGGGTTAAATAAATTTCAAAGTCATTAGTACACAAAATTTACATAGAGCTTCCTCACATTAAGAAACTCTACTTGTTTTTAACGGATGTTCATCAAAGGATCATTCTCCCTCAAAAAAAGTTTTTTTTTTTGTAGAATGTTAATGTGAAAAATTCATTTACAATTTCCGGGAATGTGGAAGTGGGAAGTTAGCACATTGTATTTGTTAATTTTTTGCACTTTAGTGCTCACGTTCTCACGGATGTTACGACTACACTGTACAGATAGGACTCTGGAGGGAATTAAAGAGAGAAAAAAATTTGTAAATATTTGTATATTTTCAAAAAAATAAGTTAACTTTCAAGACCTTTAACCTCCGTTTTAGTTATACTAGTTGAGTAGAGTCTAGTACATTGTCAAGAAAAAAAAATCACTTTCAATTTCTATACACTTGTACTTTTTGAATTAAAAAAAATTTAAAAACTTTTTCTCTATAATTTGTGGAAAATGTAATTCAAGTGCATTCAGCATCTGGCTTGTTTTTTTTCTGTGTACAGGAAAAAGGTTGCGAGAATAGTTATAGTTTGAGAATGGAAATAATAAAAAACCACTGCAAAAGAGCGGGCTAATAATTAATAATTGTAATGACAACCTGTGGTTTCTCTTCCACTTCCTCTGTGTGTTGTAAATACAGAAAAAAATAAGTTTTTTTTGAATGTCCACAGAGATTCCATTTTGTGGCTCTTGTCAAGTCAAGTTTTTGTCTCTTTTCCACAGTTAATTCCATACCGGCTTCATTTTTGTCGTAAGAGAGTCAAAAGACTGTAATAAGTAGTATTATTTTACGGGATTTTTTTTATTTGAGTTTATTTTTCAAAGGAATCCATTATCCGGCTCAAAATGTGAATTACAAGTTAAGTTGAAGCTTGAGATTACTTATTTTTTGTCACAACTACGGATATTCCTCAACATGGCTCGGACTATATGAATATTTTTGTATCAAAAAGAAAAAAAACACTTTTTCCTATCTGTGTGTGGTAATAACAGAAGATACATGAAATGTTTTTTTTGGCATTGTCACAATAAATGGTAGAGAGAGAGTGTAGTAGGACTAAGTAGTATCTTTTTTTGAAGCTTACACTGCACTTTATTACGATCTCATTATCATTGGTTGCGGTTTCAGTGGACTTGAGAACCATTAACATATCTCAATGAAAGTTTAATGGGAGACCACACGGGGAATTCGTTGAACTCTAGTCTAGTTAACCGTCAAAGGGATTGTTGTGTGTGTATGGCTGTAAGGCTTTAAAGAGCAGAAAAAAACTGGTCCATTCCAATGCCTTCCTTCCTTTTTTTACATAATATATAATGTATTATATACTGTATATATGGTTGTGTATCTGTAGTTAGTCCCTATTTTTCTACCCACGTCAATTTAACTCTTTTTTGAACAGACACATTCTACAATATTCCTTCATCAATTCTTTGGTGTTAATTTCATAAGATAAATTGAATTTATAAAAAAATCTAATTTATCTCTTTTTAATTTATCCCTTCTATGTACATTGTACACTATTTTATCTCGTCTTCCTTTTCTATTCTTTTGAATGAAAAAGAGTTTGGAGAAGGAAGTAGACTGTATTTGAGGAAATGTTTGTTTGACAATTTATATTGAACAATTGTACCGGTTGTGGTCACATGAATGGAATATGGAAATGGGCGAAATAGTACATTTTTTTGGATCTTGGAATATTTTTTTGATTGTTGTATTGATTAAAAGAATTTAAGAAAATCTTCTTAATCTTTGAAACATCATCTTTGCATCTTCTTATCTATAGAGGAATAACAATAATTGAAAGAAATTTGCCTCTCTCTCTCTTCCTTATGATACCAGTACAGAGAGATGAATTTGAAGATAAAAAAGTCTCATTTGTTTGTTAAATTTAAACTTGAAATTTTTTGATGCAATTTCCAAAGTCAGGGGAAGGAACAATGAAAATAAAATAATCAAGATAAGAAATTTATATATTTGTTCACTTGTCCATGTATAAATTGTTACAACTTGCAAAAGAGTGTAGAATTCTTAATTTTCTCCATTTTTCCTCCATTCAATAAAAATTGTGTATGTGTATGTGTGACTTGAATTATCGTGCTCGTAGAACATTTTCATTTTGGTCATATAAACATTTTTTCCACCAAAAAAAGAAAGAGAAAAAAATGGATTTTATGACTACACATCCACTGTATCAGGGGCCATCCACTTTGTAAGTTAATGTTGGGTACATGTTGGGTTATTGTGATGAGGATATAATGTTGATTGTAGTTAGGTATAATATGTTTTACACATAATATTCATAGTCAATAGTGTGATGATGGTAGCTGGAGAAGTTTTTCGGAGGTGAACAGCATGAATTCGTGTTGTCGATGAATCTTAAAAAGAGCCATTGTTGATCGTATGTCTATTTTATATACAAGTAGACACTCTCTCTGTACACAACAGAGTAGAGAGAGAGAGCCAGAGATAATATACTGTACAAACTGATGAGTATGAAGAAAAGAGATGATGATGGTCGTGACGACGACCACAACGACCTACAACGCTTGGCTAATTGTCTTGAATCTCTAATCATAAGACACTTTCATGAAAAAGAAAGGAGAGTCTTGTGCATAGTTCATGCTTTTACATTAACATATGTACATATTATTGTAATCTTTTATCTTATGATTTATCTCTCTCTTCATGAGCTTTTTATCGTCCATCCCCTCTCTCTCTCTCAAGTTCTATCAAAATGATTCTTTATATTGTAGAGATACAAACTGAATTTTTGTCTTGTTTTTTTGAAAAAAAATAATACAAAATAGTCTAACATGTTATACGATACATATTTTGTATGAAAATTAAAAAAATTTACATTTTTTGATGTAAGTCTTAAATGTCCGTGATTTTGTTTTCATTGTTTTGCTGTATTTTTTTTTGATTGTGAGGAGCGGTACAAATACATAAAATATTGCATTTGTATGAAATTCTAGTCTTTTGTTTAAATTTTTTGAAATAATAATACCTGTAGGTAGTGTAGGTATATATATATATACAACGTATAGTATTTATTATAGAGAATCTGGAAGTTACAAGTGTTTGAACAATTAATATCATACTCGGTTTTTTGCAATGGGTTTGGCCCCCATGCTGATGATAATGAGTTCGCAAAAAAAATAATTGTTACGGTACAATAATAATCAGTGAATGAACCAGACAGGAGTTATTTTTGTGTTTATAAAGAGACATAAGAACAGAGTCTGTAATTGTCAGAATTTGTCATAGAACAAGAAGAAAGAAGAAGGATTGTTTGATAGAAAAAAAAGATGAGGATGAGTTTCATGGGGGTTTGGACGATGACTTATACACACAATGTCCGTTTGAGGAATCTCTCGAGTGTGTGTGTGTCTCGTACTGTGTACAGAGACAGAGAGAGAGATGGATAAAAGATTATGAAGGTAAAAAAACTAGTGTCAGTGTCAAATAAAGAAAGCTACTGCTACTCCCGTACTACCTGTAGTGTACTATCTCTGTATAATATTGGACTGATCAAAAGTTGAGTAAGAATAAAGGGAGACAAAAAAACAGGCCCACCTACACGACTATACTTATATAGACAAGTCATGTATTATTTTGTTTATGTGCCTCCAGTCTCTCTCTCTGTAGAGTTGAGACTCTCATTGGAATTTATGAATATGGATATTGAAAGCAGTCGAATTTTACATTTTAGGCTGTTGTACAAGTAAAACCTTAGAAGCTATTGACCAACCTGTAATTGCTTTTCCTTACATTTTTTTACCTGTAATCTAATGATACTTTGCCATTTTTTCTTATGTGTACAGATAGTAATATTTGTACAAACTGCGTTTGTATGAGAGGGATATTTTACTGGAAGATGCAAATTGTAATTTTTGCAAATTAACTAATTGTACCTTGTGTCGTAATTAGTCATGCTTGCACAGCTGTAGACTAGGTTGTGTGTGTGTGTAGGTTTGAGATTAGCATTACCATTAATTACAGGGATTGAATGGAGGAAAAAAAGATGAATATTGAACTGTGTGGTGGGGTGTAGATGGACATGTAGAGGAAAGAAAAGGGCAATCTTTTTTTATAGATATGTAATTTTAATTTAGAAAATTCTTTTCAACTGCCAAAACAAAAAGTCTTAGTACTTTAGTTACTCTCAAAGAACATGTTGAGTCTCTCAAAGAGCGTAGGAAAATTAATTAATTAGCCTTTTGGCCTCTCTTTTTTTCTTGTAAAAGTTTCACAATATTAAATAAATACGACTACCTCTTACACTCTACACAATTTTTTTTGAAGCTCAAGCTTTTCAGGCTCTTAAAATCTTGGCCTTTTGATCCTTTGAGAGGATTAAAAATTGTGAAACAGAAGTTAAGCACAAAAAAAGTGTAACGTGTTAGGAAATGAAATGAAATAATCTTCTTTCTGAATATGGCCCTAACATACAAATTTCTTTTTTTTTTGCAAAATGTTTTTTGAGATAATGATTATGCGTATTTTGTATTTTGCATAGTATATAATTTAAGCAATTTTGAATCATTTGAATTTTATTTTATTTTTCAAAAATCAAAAATTATTATGGAAATTGGAGCAAGAGAGTGAGACCGATTAGGATTTGTCTTGAAGAGTTAAATGAATGATGACCGGGCGGGTGTCAAACTTTATTATTTGACAGGTAGGCTTTTGAGAGAAAATTGATGACAGGTGGGTTTGGTATTATACATATTGATATGTAATATATATGTAGAGGTATTCTATTAGATCTCATTGTTCTGATTCATATTGTTGTATCATCTTTGAATTACAAATTCTGGTTTTGGTTTGGTCTTGGGAGAGAGAGTGTGGGGAAGATGGAAAAGGTAGTGAAAAAAAGAGGCAAGAAAATCAACTTTGGTAATCGATACAGCATTTATGGCAGAGTAACGAGGACAGTCTACGGCTTATGTTTATTATGTGTGTGTGTGTGTGTTGCATTCATGATTATATATATATCATGAATCTACCTCCATGTACTTTTTTTTCCTGTGTGTGACAAAAATTGAGAGGAGACTATAAAATTTGATTTTCAATTCCAAGAAAATTTAAACAAAGTTAATTGGCAATTACATTATTTAGTGTTGAAACCATAAAATATTTTTCTATGTTCGCAACACGTTTTTAGTCCCAACATAGTTTAGTTCTCATTGTTTTTCTTTTTGAGACAATATTTTATATATTACTACAGTAGTGAAGAGTGAGATATGAAGCTTTGTAAAAAAGTCTCAATTTACTTTATGTATACGTAATGGTGTCTGAGAAATTGTCATAATTTTTTTTTGGCTACTCAAGTTGAAGATTAAAATCTTGGGATAATAAAAACAAATTAAATTGTCGAGGAAAAAATACTGTACATGTACATTGTACAGTACACTGAGCCTTGTATGTTTTTTGAGAGACAAGAAACACTGAAAAAAAATGTCAAAAGATTGCGAATTGAGATTTCCATGTAGACTCTTTCTCTCTCTATTTGTACAAAATGAATCAAGGTTGACATTTGAGAGATGACTAAGACTTGAGATAGTAATTTGACTCGATTGAGATGAGACGATGACCATATGAAAAAAAAAGATATTTGACCCCCTTGTAAATTTACACGTTCTATTTCACTTTTAAACAGGTACTGGACGGAAGAGAGGAATGGTGGAGTTGCCAATAAAAATGTCACACCGTATACAAAATTAAGACGACAATGCCTTGAAAGAGGGACAATATGGGAGGATCCGGATTTCTTACCTTCCTACAAGTTACTGCCAAAATCAAAGAAATCTTCCTATCCAATTATTTGGCTTCGACCTCATGTGAGTCTTTATTTTTTTATACATTTTATTTTTTATTAATAATACATTATTACTAGTGTCAAAAATATTTTTTACTCCATCATGTTTTTGTACAAATACTCGATTTTATTTAGTATTTTATCGTGTTGTTTTAAACGTATGAATTAAAATTGGGGAAAGTCGTAAGAACTTTCCCTATAAATTTTCTCATATACCTTGAACATTCCTGCTATATTGGGATTAGGAATGACTTATGTAAATTGTTTGTATAAATGTATACGTACATTGTTAAAAAATGAATATTTTTATTTTGCAAAAATATTTTTGCCAAGTTCGTGAAGATGAGCCCCTTGTACCTGTCTATTGCATCTATTAATGTTCTCATGTTTAATGTCACACTCCATTATTAACCTGATGATGCATTGTACAGGTTTTTATAAAAAGAACATTCAAATCCTTTTAACTATACATTAAAATTTACTAAACTCAAGAATACAAGAGAAAGAAAAATAGTTGGAGAGTGCGAGTGTTGACTTTAGAAATAGGCAGGGAGGTCTTGGTTTGTGAAGAGAAGAAGAAAAAAATTTTTAAATGATTTACAACACAACATCATAATTTGTCTCTTTTGAAGAACAGGAATGTTCGTTTTGTTTGATGGAGAGAGAGAGGAATGCGGCAGATCACATTGTTATCACCAAATACATGAAAAGTTGTAAGTCTTAATGGTCTACATGAATAAGCAAGATTGATGATTTTATAGTTTGATGAATATTTGAGTGACAGCATATTTACACCAATGTCAGAGGGGACTCATGTTATTTCTTAATGGTAGAGAACGGGATTTTCAAAAGTTACAAATGAACATTGACACATGTTAAGCAGTTTGTAAGGTTAACGGTGAGTTTTAATATCTTTTTACAATGTATGTAACAATTTTGTATATTTAAACAAGTTCCTCTCTCTCTCTCATTGGTTTCGAGACCGGATCCTTCTCTAGAATCTTATCCATCTTCTCAACAGATTTGTTTGAGGAATCAAAAAATACTGAAATCGCAAATGATTACTAGGCCATAAAGCCGACGATATAATTTTTTTTTTTCAAATTGAATTTTTTTTGATCTGTACAGACACAGATCTTGCTTTAGAATCAAAAACTCTTTTACAATTTGCAAATTTGACTCTCTCTCTCTCTCTCTCTCTCTGATTTGATTATCTGTACACAGTGAAATAATTTATAAAAACAATATGATCATTTATTATTACCTAATAGAAAAACAGTTTTAAATATTCTCTCATGTAAAACCAGTATCAAATTTTAATGATTTCTAGAGTACTCACAATGAGAGAGAGTTGTCGCAAGTATACTTTTCCGACAATTTAATTTAATAATACGTATATTGTATTTTTTATTATTGTAAATTGTGGTGTTGATTACTGATTTTAGTCCTTTTTTTCGTTTCATTCAATTTTTTGAGGACACTTCTTTTTTAAAAACCATTTCCATTTGAGAGAGGAAATTGAGTATCGTCGTAAATTTTTAGTTTATGGATATTTACAATTATTTTTTATGCTCATACGTATGATCATGCCATGTTTATGAAACTAGAACCAGTTTATTATTTATTTTAAATTTTCTCTTTGAACGCCTCAACTAAATACAATAAGTCCATCTCTCTTTTATGTCTCTCAAGTTGTATGTACACTGACCCGAAGTTATTTTTTTGACTTGTTAATTCTCATTATTTGGTGATTCATGTGTAGGCATAGACATGGAGATTACACTTAAAATTGCACTTTAACTCGATTGTAAAAAGTGATGAAAATTTTTTTTTCTAAGGAATTACTATCAAACTCCTTTGTAACAATGTTCTTTTTAGTAGAAAGAAAATGTCAACATGTGATTACATGCCTTTTAAAAAAACATTTTTCATTCATCTTCTTGATTTTTTTTCCTTGATGTTTTTCAATCAAATTAACAACAACAATGAACAAAAACGTTTCCTTGTGTGGAGTAAAGAGAGAGAGAGAGAGAGAGTCGTAGGAGGATTATTTATACTCATAAAACTCATCATTGTACTGACTGAGTAATGTACTTGAGATGAGTGCCTACATTTTACTTTTTTAGTGAGAAAAAAAATATCAAGCAGTAGTCAGTGGTCAGTGGTGAGGTTTGATTGAAGAAGAGTCATAAAATGAAACTTTTCCTGCATTAAATTAATTTAATTTGTATTTTAACTCATCTCAAGACACTTTACAATTCTTAATTATTCTCATATACGACAAAAAAGTTCATTTTTATTTAATTTCAATGCTACGTGCTTCGTCCTCTTTCTTTTGATTATATTCGCAAAATTCTCTCTCTCTCTCTCAACATCCCTAAAGACAAACTACACAGAAAAGTTGGGAGATTGAGATGGAGGAAAATAAATTAATTTTGAAGATGAAATCGTGAGATTGAGAATTATTATAGAAATAGAAAGACAAAGTATGAAACTATACACATGTACTATATAACATTGTAGAATACAGCCGAATATAACAAGTTAGCACTGAAAATGGTTGTTTCATGTTTTAAACTCTTCTTTTTTCATTTGAATGGGGGGGGGGGAGGATAAAGAATGGGGCAATAATGTGGAGAGAGGATAGACTTTTAATACTAAGAATTGGGATGTATTTTTTTGAGCTGTGAGTATTTAAACTTTTATTATCGACATAAATTTACCAAAGCAAGCTTCAATCTGTAGCCTCCAGTGGATGGAAAGTGCTTTGAGTGTGTTGAGTCATAGTTTACACGGACACGGACAAAGTTTTCTTCAAAGAGAAGAAGAGCAATAGTAACACGATCTTGAGAGCTGTGGGCTCAACCAAAGGGGGATATATGAAGGGGTGTGGCCTTCATGTGTCGTAATTGGATGTCCTGAGCACGTAAAATTGGTACTTGGACTTAACATTTTCCATGCTAACATGATTGCCCTTTTAAACTTAATAGACTCCTTTAAATACTTGACCACTTTTTAGAGAGAGGGAGAGAGAGAGAGAGAGAGAGAGATGGGCTGTGCGTGAGACTCAAATGTGGAGTCTCTTATATATATATCATCTTGTTACTGACAATGATAATACTGACCATGTTTTTTCACACATACATATACGTGTTCATATTACTATAAGAGAAAAAAGATAATTGTGGATGTAATATTAGTCAGGTTTTTCTAAATGCCAAAAGCTTGAAAAGTTTATTTTCAGTCTTTAATTATCTTACTATACTTATAAATAATTGTACCAACGCTTTGCTTAATGTGATTGTTAATACCTCGAGCTTCTTGCTAAAGTTTTTAGTCTTGTTTCTTATCTTCGTTTTTTTGCTGCTTTAAAATTTCGACACTTGTTTTACATTTCTAAATCATTCTCTGCTCTTTTTTCTTTTTCAATGGAACACTATAATTTTATTCTAATTTTTCAAGGCGGACCTCTCATATATTTTGTGTGGACATACAATCCGACAATGAATGAGTTTTAGAGAACGACATGTGAGAAATAAAAAAGTCAAGTTTTTCGACTTTTGAACGTCCTGGGAGTTTTTAATGTTTTTCTACATAGGGGTGTCCCATGTTTTCTAAATTTTATTTCTTGTACAATTTTCACTTTTAAATTTTTAATTGTTTTTTTTCTATAATTTTTTACAATAATTTTAATGCTTCTTAGTCTGCTCTGTAATTAGTAAAAAATTTCTGAAAATGGGACTAGAATTTGCAAGGCCCGGGTAGTTTTAACAATTTTGGCATGAAATGATTATGTAAAATGGATAAATGAGACAGTAATGAAATTTGGGGTTAAAAAACGATAACAAGTTGTGGTGGTGTAGTCAAGCAGAAAGAATTTGGATTTAGCAGTGTGCACACACACTAGACACATGTGACGGGGTAAACTTTAATAGATTACGTAGTGTCGGTTGATGCTTCTCATTAGCCAATGTTGATGATAAGATGGTATGTTTCCAACACAGCTTAGTGACATCCTCTATTTTTTTCGTCTCTTCCATTCCTTCAGAGAGAGAGAGAGACAAAAAAATTGATGAAAAAAACGTAAGTTGAGTACTTAAGAGTTCCGTCAATTGAAGCGAGGATTGGGTATAGAGGAAGAGGAAGAGTGTTGAATAGATGAAAGAAGAGGATGAAAAACTCTAGAGTAAATTGTAGCTTAAAAACAATACACTTTTATCTGGTTATGGATTACATCATTATTAAAAGCTATTATTAAGGCTTAAAGGGATTTTTTGGATGCTTCAACTACACACAATCTCAAATAGCTTCTTTTTTCTTCGTTCTTATAGTTCTTATAAACATTTTGGAGGTACCTACTTCTATCTTACTTGTTGCCCTGAAAAAATTTCTTCTTGTTATTCCGACAGGGCAAAAAAAGCTGTTATCATTTAGTACATGTATCCGTCTATCTAAATAGGTATGGTGTAGCATGCAGGAGCATTGTCGATTAGGAGGAGGAGGATGATGAAACTGAGCTTAAAGAGATGAGAGAAAAAATGCAAAACAACTTTTAAAAGTGATCGACTTTCAAAAAAACTTTTTTTTTCTCTCCCTCTCTCTCTTCATGTCGGTGTCGTTGATATTTTCCTTTCTTCTTGCCAGTCCTGCCCAATCTCTGTTTTAATTACGCTCTCGTCGCATGAGCTGAATTTTCAAAAAAAAATAACATTAATGTTTCTTTAGTTCTGTCGGAAAATTCATGATGATGGGAAAAAATTCAGAGATTTTTTAAAACTTGATTCAAAACTTCATCCAGAATTGAATTTAATTACTCATAATATTTTTTACAAATATTATAACCCAGTTCCTCAATCTCTGACACCCTGAATTCAACAAAACAATAGACAACTTTTTCTCCATTTTTCATGTGATGGTTCATCTTCTCATTCAAGATGAAAAATGATGGTCAAAACTGAAGCTTTGTACTGCAGTTGCATATCGGAGTGAAATTCCATGATAAAAGATTTTTTAAAAAAACTTGATTCTAGAAAATACTATTTTTTATTCATAAATACCACCATTAGTCCCAACAATGGACAATGTGAACTAATGTGAATTGAAAAAGAGGAAAGAGAGAGAGAGACATTAAGAACCAGAAAACATGTTTCATTATTGTTCATCCTCCTTGTGACTGTCGTTATCTTGGCCCATTGAGCTGATTGTGTAATCCTAACCACACACACACACATTGTATCATCCTCATGACAAAAGAAGCCAATGACAATGTTTCACTGTTGATTGTTATTCTAGAAAAATGGTATAGAACCGGAAATGTTGACATAAAGTGGAATAAGATGTGACGATTAAAGGAAGACGTCTCAACTTATTATAAAATTCAACTCTTTGAACACACACACACAGAGGGAGAGGTGTTATAGGTTTTAGTGAAAGTGACAACATTTTTCTCAAGTCATGAATCCTATCATTAGTATTATTTAAGGAACATATTCAATCCCCATGTGAGAATAATAATGAACAGGTGTGATATAAGGTGACATAAGAAAGGTGGAAGTACATAGAGATAGAGGAAACAATCTTAAACTAATCAAAGCAAGACTTTTTAAGGGAATTTTTATTTAATTCAATCTAAAACGGAATTATTATAACAACAATTG
The DNA here is from genome assembly GCA_034700945.1 of Arrhopalites spinosus. NCBI lineage: Eukaryota > Metazoa > Arthropoda > Collembola > Symphypleona > Arrhopalitidae > Arrhopalites > Arrhopalites spinosus. The sequence continues at coordinate 59,033 of JAQIVZ010000527.1, forward strand.
TACCTTTAACATTCTTATGAATTCCATTCTGATTAAGGTAACAGGATTGTTGAAATTTCAAACTCATTGTGTGTGTCTACATGACTTGCCATTTGAAATTTTTGTACTGTACAAAATTTTTTTTTATTATCAATTTTTAAAATCTACACAAATTATTTCTTGTTGTTCACTTGTTGTTGGATTATGTACATATACAGACACTGTGTGTACAAGAACAGACTAGACTCTCACAGTCAGACTGAGGGGAGATTAACTTTCCATTAGTTTGCTGGAAAAAAAATATTTTTTTCTAAGGTTGTTGTTGTTGTATAATATAAATTCTAGAAGCATTGTGATATTGTTATGGTTGTTGTGCTATGAATTCTGAGCAGTGACGATGATTTTCTACTAGATCAAGTACATAGAGAGGAAGACAGAGTTAAGACGGAATGAGTTCAACCTTAACGAACACCAACAATGCTATTAGATACAATTATGTATTTATAATTTTGACTCGTTTTCATCATCTTCAAACATGCCCCATACATTAGGAATTTGAAGTAATAGAATATTTATATATATGATGCTTCCCAGTCAATTTTTATGGAATCTTCTCTCATCGTGTGTTTGTCATAATATGTTTCATGCATCGTCAACCTCTTTATATTATATGTACATCAAGTATAAGTATAGAAATGGAATGGCAATGACTATATGCTGATTATGCAAATTCCTTTTCCTCTGCAGTCTGCACGAGTTGTAAAAATCTTCTTTTTTGAGTCCTCATCTCTCTGTCTCTCTCTTGCTCTGCTTTCATCTTCTGCGTAATCCTTCTGTCTCTTGGTTTTGTTACAGCAATCAGACAGATTCACAGTCAAGGAATCACAGCGTGTATTTATTATTATGTCTGCTTACATCATACATGTGTGATGTACATATGTAAGTTTGAGCATGGAAATTGAATTTGATCAGCAAAGAAATTTACAGTGTCTGACGATGAGTTGTACAGAGACTCAACCATGAACTTGAACAAGAAAAACTTGGAGTTGTCTTGTTGCAAAAATATTTGTACAATTTAATTTGTACTATACACACTATACGTATATCTTTTTTATATATAGCTGTACAATTACAATACAATTAGGTTTTACTTTACTATTAAAAAAATGACAATCAGTGTTAGTCCATGTTTCATGTCTAAAAATAATTGTCATTCTTTTATTAAAAAAGTACTGTCGTGCAGTGCATACAAGTACTATGAGTATGAGCCTCAATTTTGCATGTCATGGTTCCTCATTTCTAGTGTATTTTTGTATAAATATTTATATTATGTTTTGACAGCGTGAGACAATTATTAAAAATTTTTTTTTTTATAATTTTTTGACTTTGTTTCAATTTATTATTTCAGGAGCTCGTGTCACATCCAAAATTCTCAACAGACACTCCAGGGAAAATGTTGGACGCTGGTTTACAAGGAGACATTTGGTTACTCTTAGCTCTAACAACAATGGCCACTACACCTCGTCTATTGGAAAGAAATGTACCACCGGATCAAACATTTGACAATGGATATTGTGGCATCTTTAGGTAATAAACAAAATATAATTTAATCTGTTGTGATCTTAAGACAAAATTCTTAGGGACTTTCTATAGAGTGTTGATTTGTAAATTTTTATTTGATTTTTGTCTTTATGATTTTCCCTGTATTATTCGTCATAAAAAATGGCAAGAAAGTATAATTTTCATATCCACACCATGTTTTTTTATAATATGACTTTTGATGTCACATTTTTTATATATTGGACTGTAATTGATTTATTAGACTTTAACACTTTTGACATGCCATAAAAGCAGTAGGATGTGGAATTGAACTCACAAGGGAGTGTGATGTGATTACTTTTTTGTGTGTGTGATAATTTGAGCTCATGCTTGAATTTTTTTTTTATTCAGCAAAAAAATGAGTGTTGATGCACTTTTTAATACTAGAAAAATATGCAGGGGAATATTATCTTTATATTGTTTTTTCTTGTATGTTGTTTGCACAAGAAAACTTACAAGTCGTCATTTATTGCCATAAAAGAATGACGTAGAGAATTATGGTTAAATATTTTCATAAAAAAGGGAAAAGATTTTCACCACTTTTGGTTCTCTTCAAATTATTTAATGGCGTTAAAATTCCTTTTTTTCTCTGGATGTATATAAGTACAGCTGGTTTTGCAAAAATAATGTCGGTTTTTTCCGCATTCTTTTGCATTGTAAATTCTCGCAAAATCTTCTTTTTTATAAAAGTTTTATTTAAATTTTACAACCATTTTTTTAAATCCCAAGACTCTTAATGTTATGGTCACAATAATGATCCCGTGTGGTTTTTCATATTTGAGACTTGAGACGTTTAAATTCCTCATTTATTTTTTGAAGGACTGATATCCTTTCCGTACATAATGAGGGTTGCAACTTTTGCAAGATTGTAACGGAGAGAGGGATTGTTGGAGTGACTGTTATTTTTTATCTTGAGCCGAGTTAAGTTTTTTTTTATTTAAAAAAAACTAGAGACAATGGTCGCAGGCTTAGATCCTCCCCCATGTACAATATTATAATGATTTAATTTTCTCAATGTATTATTACACAAAGAGATGAGGAGGGTAGGCTCAAGCTCAAAAGATTTTGAAGGTATAGACAGGACCTAAATAATATTCCAGTCAAGAGATTATGTACAATATGAGAAGATTCATAAATGATCAGTTTACATAAAGATAAAAGGAAGGAGGTAACTTTTTTTTCTTCTTGTTCTTCAAGGCTCATATATAGCAAAGTATGCTAATGACCTTTACAAATTAATAGGCGCTTCATTTCTTACCTAATTGCACACCTTAACTCATCGCTGACTAACGGACATTAATTTAATAGCAGGGATATTTGTCTGTTTTTTTGTAGACATGTATTATTTTATGTTCAACAATATTCAAGTTGACGAGATAGTTTATTGTTGTTAAATGCTAAGCAGTTTATCTTAAAACTCTATTATAAAACTATTATAAAACTATCAATTTTTTAGTTTTATAAATTTATAAAACTATTATTATACCAAAGTATTCAAGTTTACCTTTTTTGCTTATTGACGAAATTAATTTTTGATGTTATAATACTGGTACTATACAAATAAAATGGTTAGGGCGATTGTCTTAAGTGTGTTTTGTTCCAAACTGTGATCAAGTGGAATAGAGTTTGACCCAGAGGTCATAGAGGAATGAAACAAGTGACACCAGAAAGGGCATGTCAGAAACTATGTCTGATATAATTT
>JAQIVZ010000528.1:0-62178 GCA_034700945.1 Arrhopalites spinosus
CTGCAGTCAAGAAACCATTTCATCAAAAATATGCCCGTGGGATATAATGGGATAGTGGGATAGATTTTGTCAACACCTATAAAATTCATTAAAAAGTTTGACCAAAAGGTCGACTTTATTGACCATAAATTGTTGTGAAATGTAATTAATAATTGTGAGAGAAATGGAGGCTACAAAAAGAAGTGGGATGAGTTCAGATTTCATTAATTTATCCTCCATTTGAAACATTGAATACAAACAATGCCCCAGGAGTTGAATGTTATGTCCAATTGTTAAAATTCGCCATAGTGTAAAAAATATTTGCGTATTTTTATTAAATTTTTGGCTCTTCAATTCAATTTTGCCCGTCTCTTCTGAGAATACCAAGGGGAATACATTCAAGTCCGAGAAGAATTTAAAGGTCATGCAGTTGTAACGGAGGTTTGATAAAATTATCATTTTTGAGCGGGAAATTTAAATGTATATTTTTATTTTAATTTGAATATTCAAGAAATTAAACTAGAAAATTGGAAACTTTCTGAATCCTGTCTGTCTGTACCTACAATAGAACAGAAAAATAGTTAAATGTCATTGAAATTATGTACATAAAATGGCGCAATGAATATTATTCACTGAATAATCATAAAAGTTGAGCCAAAATTTCTAAACTACAATTAAATCTTACTGTGGTTTATAATTAAGTATGGAGAATGATAAAAAGTCTTCAAAAATTCCTTAATAATTATCAGAACCTGGCAGTACATTTTTTAAGGAAACAATAATTAAAATAATTATTAGTTATCATGATAAATAAATTATTATGGATCTTTGGTGTTGTTCATTGTTTCAAAATAACCATAGTTAACTCTAAGGTTTCTTAACGACTCGTCTCTCGTTCGACTCCCGTTTTTTTTGAGTGACCCCTCTTTTCTCAAATTAATTCTAGCTAAATTTCCCAATTTAACCCACTGTTTCATTTTGCTTCCATTTGACAAAGTTCTACGAACTTTCTTCAAAACAATGTCAAACTCAAAACTTCATCTACTCAAAATTATCATTGAAAACTCAATTTTATTTTATTTTCCATCTTGGACACTTGCTTGTTAGACAAGCCAACGGAGGTCATTAAAGGTCAAGAGGAAAAAGTAAAAATACTCGAGCTAAAGGAATATAAACATTGAGAGGAATTTGTCAAGTTCCACAACATTCAACTCCCAGAGGGCCAGAACAATACTTTTTCAGCTTGGAGTGTCATGGAAAAGCCATCACAATTAAAATTAAAAGTCATTAAGCTATAAACCCACTTGCTAATTCCTTGAAGGAGTCAACAAAAAGAAAATAAATTTTAATTATTTAAAGTATTATTGTTTTGAGGACATAATCAAGGGTGTAGACTACACCGTGTAGTCGTGATGGTTGACTTCAAATGACAATGAAATTGTCTTCATCATTTTTCTTTGGGGGTTTTTTTTAGTTACAAAATAAAGTTTCTAGTCATCATTTTTTTCTGAACATGTTTGGCATTTTTAAATTATATTTAATATTCTCAGCCATTTACTTTTAAATGCATTTTACCACAGCCTGGTTAGCTAGAGTTTGGTAATTTTTATTTTAAATATTGAATGAGAAATGTATGAATTATTAAAAAGTATTTAAACAAATTTTAGTTTAAAAAATCAATTTGATTTAATTTTTTACATTCAGAACAAAGTAAACGACAGTTTTCTACATGTTACAGATTTATTTTTAAAAAAGTGTGTATTTATTTTATTATGAGAGTGGCTGCGTATAGAAAGTCTTCGTCCCAAATGTTTTTGAGGAGGATCACCCTTGAGGCCAAATTGATGAGCGAGTCCAAATATTTTTTGTGTAGAGTCAAAGCTTATATCCTCCCATTTCTATCAAAATTGTGGGTTTATATGTTTATAAACAAGGGTCGGTTCTGGAATATTTACATTCAGTCGTTTCTAATATCCTAAGCTATCTTTTGATTTTCTAATGTTATTACTTTCCATTTTCATTTTTTACCAAATATTTTAAATACCCCGCTCTCCATCCTGCTTGTAAAATGGTGTCTTCTGTAAGAAAGTATTTTTTTGTACATAGAATGCCCGGAACAAGAAGTTAATTAAACCTCTAATTAAAATTAACTTGAAAACACGGGACCTACAATCAGGGCCGGTCCCACCAATGGGCCTACGTGTGCCACCGCACAGGGCCTCAAGATTTTAGAAAAAGTAATTAACGTCGAGACAGAAAGGCCTACAAAAGTTAAAACGTATAAACACAATTCATTAATTCCCGTTTTTAAGAACGATTGGCTATAACCCATATTCAACATTTAAGAATGTTATGTGCATAATAGCCAAACGTCACTTGTGAAGTTTTTTATGATCCTTGAGGCCCATTTCAAACGGTCAAAATGCAACAGCTAAATTCAGGGAATTTGAAAAAACTTAAATAAAAATTGTGTTTCTACAGCATTCCGTAGAAACACAAAAGGAGGCCCTGCCGCCGCAGGACCTCTTTTAAAGAAACTTGACCGTGTGCCACAAACCCAAAAAGGGCACAAATTTGACAAAAATACAGAACAGTTTTTCAAAATAAGGGCACATTTTACGAAAAAATTTCAACTTTGATAAAAAAGTGACAAAATACTTTCAAAACAAGTAAATGGCAAGAAACTGGGTGCCGCTTTTTAGGAAAGCGGACCGGTCAGAATGGCAGGATGATGGCAGTGTCACCAAGTTCATCTCCAAAAAGTCCCTGTTTTAGGGGCCTCAAAACTTGAAATGGGGGGCCTCAAATTTTTGGCACACCTGAAATTTTAGGCTCGGTCCGGCCCTGCCCACTGGGCAATCGCGGAAAAAAACTACCTGCGTTTTAATCTTTTAACATGGTGAAATTGAGGAAATTGATTTTGGAAAAATTTCGAAATATTTCTAAGTTTCAAAATTTTGCTCAAGCGAGACATAAAACTAACCCAGTACAATGAAAGACTTGTCTTACATACTCTAAAACTACTTTATTCTCGTGTTTCCATGTATGGCACAAACATTTTGGTCATTATCCTTGTTAGCAACAAACTCCATAACTGATTGTAGTAACTAAAAGAAGAAACCCAGTTAAATTATAGAATACACAGAAATGACTCACTCTTTTTTAGATTCGTCATTTATCTTTCATTTCTAATAACACAACAAAAATCTAAAAATTCACGTCTTTCAGGATTAAATATTTAATAATTCTTGCAATTAAAAATATCCTTTAAAAATTCATACAACTCTCCTTTTTTGTTAAAAAAAATGTATCATTATCCTCAAAAATAATTCTTGAATAACGTTATATGCTTTTTTCATGAATGTTAATGAAGATGAAAAGTGAGGCGAATGAAAATCAAGTCTAGTCTAATATCAAGTCTCAACAAAAGATGAGAGATAGTTCAAACCATTTTACAAGTGCAAGACCTTTTTGACCACATGATAAATACGAAAAGAGACAAGAGATTGAATGGGATGGTAATATATGGGAGACAAGGTAATAAAAAGAGTGCCAGAGGATTAATTCCCAGTACCCCTATGCTGACGAGATGGTCCATTTAGCCCTATATAATGTGTGTACATGTCCATATAGAGGAATTTGATCCACTACAATTTTATACACTGTATACTCGTCCGTCGTCCACCCCAAAAAAGATGAGTTTTATACGCAGAGGAGTACTAAGGAGCACTAGGGCAAAAAACGTTAATGAGAGAAGAATGTTGTATTTATTATAGAGGGAATTGGCAAGGGTTTGATATTTAATAAAGATGAGTTTCAGTTTCATCTTTCTCTCTCTCTCTCTCTTGACCATTCACTTGATGATTTACCCTTTTGCTTTTTTGAAAGAACCGGAGCTAGTCTCTCCTCGTCCTTCATCACAATCACAACACACAGAAAGAGAGAGAGAGAGAGGCCAGTAGAACCAGATTAAGAATCAGACTACGAACTAAAAAAACTGGTTAGGGCACTCTGGTTCCTACATGAGGCATATAATGTTGTATATAATCTAATAATTCTATAGAAAATGAATGGCCAAATGACTGTAAGGCTTGTATTATAGGAAATATCAACAATATTGCATACATTATGTCCAACTTCCTTCATACAGAACGGAGGAAGAAGTTTAAAAAAAGTCAAGGCGTGGATTATTGCAATTTGTTATTGTTCATTCTCTCTCTCTCTCTGTGCGATTGACTACACAAGTCCAAGTTCTCATGTCTAAATGTGTGCCCTCAATTTGAATGACGACCTCACCACTTGTTCCCTAGTCTTGTAAATATTTAAAACCATTTTTTAGCAACTTTCATTTATTCTAATCAGCCAATTCATGAAGGAATCTTGATTTTTTTTCATGACTTTTTTTGTGGTTCTTTTTCACAGTTTTATTTCCAATATTTGCATAATTTTTAACTTTTACTTGTACTTGACTATAAAAAATGGGGTTTATACTTTTTTTCAGTTTTTTTGGAATTCCTTTTTAATCATAAATTATGATTCGTGATTTATGTCTGTCGTCACTCAGATGATGCGAGAGTTGGATAATAAAATTGGAAGAAATTGGGAATTTAGTTAAGTGCACTTAAATAAAAAGACATGTCTTTTTATTTTGTAGGGATTGAAAAATAATTTAATTGTTCAGTGATCAATTTTAAGATAGGTCATTAGCATTAAATTTGACACAAAATGCAAAGAATTGTATGGAATATTTCTTTGATTTCTTTTTGAAACTGTACAGATAGTTAAATTCACACAATTTTAATTGACAATGTTTCAAATTTAATGGAAAACCATTTTCTAATTTTTAATTGGTTTTTCTGTAGGAGCTCAAAGTGTTAAAATGATTTTGACTCACTTTCAATATAATTTTGATTAGAAAACAATCAGCTTCCCATTTTTTTTATCATTTCATGACACCAAGGTTCTTTGCCTCTAGTTTTTTTTGACTTGCCCTGAGCAGTTGCGAGTGTGACTTTTTTGTTTTTGTCGGCGTCAATTTTTTGACATAACTTTCATCAGCCCCATTCTAATCTGTTATCATTTTGATATCAAGATGATGTGTCAATGAGATGAGAAAAAGAAAATAAAATGATCATTTTTTTAAATTCTTTCACGTGTCTCTTCAAAGTTGAGGAATTACTTTCAACAAATTGAAGACGACTACTGACTACAAGATTTTAAAAAAAAAAACATTAATTTGTAAGTAATTTGTGATATCAAAACTTTCAGATTTCAGAAAATGTTTATGTAACTTGGAGAAAATAATGTGTCAAAAATTGAACATTTATTTGACTCTCTACGACTACACGGCAACTTTTCCTTTGATTTGAATGAAATAATTGACTGTTAAAAATGTTTTTTTAAATGGTTGAACATGCAATGATGCATAAATGTTAAAACTTTCAATAAAAAAAGTTAAAAAACAAATTATTTATTTTTTAAATACTTTACTACTTTCTCTAACATTACTACTTTTCTGCCTGCATGCAATGTAACAAAAGATTGTTAAACAATATTTAATTATAGTCCATACTACTGATTTTGACTGAAAAATTTATCGTTTTCAGTGTTTTTCAGTTTATTTTTCAGTCACAATCAGTGTTACATAATTATGAAACTCGTAAAACAAATATGCCGGATATATCCCATCCATTGTGGATGGATATTTGGCCTAGAATTGTGTTTAAAAAATAATTATTCTCAGTTAAAAATAATAACAAACAAAAATAGATCGATGACCTCTGTACAAGATGACCAAGTGAAGAAAAGAATGAGAAAATATTGTCACTATGTACAGATGTAGTTCAATTGTTCCCTGCAGATTAAAGAAATTACACAGAATGGACATGAATGGACATTGAAACAAGTAAAAAAAGGAAAAGTTGATAGAGATGATCATAGTTAAGTACTTACAAGAAGTAAAAAAGGGGAAGCGTTTTTTTACAATGACTTTAACTAGTCATAATCTTTTGAATCAAAACAATTTATTTATGTATCTCCGTACAAAGTTTAAGGGGAATGTAAGTACATGTTTAAAAAAGGTGTACAGGTTGTTTTTATTGTAAAAAAACTTTAACTTTTGCCATTCTTTGGCTTGCTCCTCAATAATTTTACTGTTTAGTATTTATCTGTATACATGTCTACTCTTGTCTTGTCGTTGTTTTTATTTCTTTTCTCAAATGATTCCAGTTTTTGTCTCTCTCTCTCTCTTTAAGGGATTCGTGACGAGGAGGATCATGTTTTAGAAAGGATTTTTATTGAGAGGGGCACAGATTACCCATCCAAGCTTATAGTAAGCCTATGGTTGAGGAGATACGAATAAAAAAATATATTATGATGAGATAACTTGTTGAAGTCATTCTGTCAAAAAAAATATTATGACCCACCACCATGAATTTAATTGAAGCATTTTTCTATATTCCTACACTTAAATATCATTTTAACTCTCCATTTTCTTTACTTTCTTTAACAAAATATAAATATTTTTGAATTTATAATGAGAGAAAATGCACACAAAGTGTACTTTAAGTGAATAAAGAAAAGTAAATATTATAATTTAAATGGTCATAAACTTTAACTTTAAATGTTGGATATCTTTGTCTTTCACTTGAGATTCGAGATCAATGACATTTTTGCGCCGGTGATAAATGAAGATGATTTTGGAAAATGTGTAATTAATCAATTTGAAAAAAGAAGAGAACATCTCAAGATCATTAAATTATTTAAACGACTTTGATGATAAGAGAGAATCTCCCCTTTTGTAATGAGTGTCGTGTAATGAATAATAAAAAATATTTTGAAATGTAGTTTACCAGAACACAAAAACTTTAACAAAACTTCGCACGGACAGTCATCAAAATGATTATTTAAGAATTTTTATTTTTTTGACGTTTGTCATTGACACTGAGAGATTCCCTTTGTGATATATCAGAATTTGTACTAGTTAAAATATTTCATGAGTCCTATTCTAATTCTCTGTGTAAAAAAATAAATAAACATGAATTGACAAGTTTTACAGATAATAATAATAAAAAATTATTAATTTTCACACACACTCATCATTAATATGTAATGATGGGGTGCTTATATAAAATAAATGAGATAAAGTAAGTCACCTTTATATGTATGTATTTATACAATAAAATGTAAGTCATGTCGTAAAGTTATGTGGATTATAATAACAGTAATAAGTAGTTTCAAGACGGAAGAATTATAGGAAGTGTTGTATTTATGTGTACGCCCAATATTATCCCATTTTTCTCACAAATGCCCATTTTGTATGGCGTAAGTAAGGCAGAGGAAGAATTTCCGGTGAAGCGGTCATGAGGTTCAAGAACAAAAACAAGTAAACGAGATTTTTATAGACATGATCACATTGTTAAAAAGGAGTTAAAACTACCTTGATTGTCCTCATAAAGAAAGGAAAATGATAAGGGAGGGAGAGACAATTTCCAAAAAATTTGATGATAATTGTCTACAAATATAATTTGTGGGATGTCTTCTCATGAAATAATTGAGAATTATAATTTAAAACGAATGGACAGGTCAATTGTCAAGAGAAAAAAAATTGATTAAACTTTTTTCGATCAAGAAAAAGACAAGAGAAAATTATTCTGTAATTATATTTAAACAAACTAAAATGTATACAGATAGACAAAATTAAAATTTTCTCGATTATCTTGATAATCAATTTAATGACTTGTCAATGAGCTGTGAAAATAATAAATTTAAAATAAATTGGAAGACGTTCATGGGGTGTAAATGTGTATTTAAAAAAATTGTAGTGATAATTAGAAATTAACTAAAAAAGATGCAAACCATAGTTCACGGTAATCAGTCATGTTTAAAATGTTAAATAGTTGTTAGTAAAGTTGACTTTTGAAAAGGGAAGATGAAGATGAAAGAAAAATGAAGTTTTTTTTGGTTGAAAGAAAAGTGAATCAGAGAGACACAACACACGCAGAAAAACTTTCACATTCAATCAAAAAGTTGCAGGACAAGTTAAAAATCAACTAAGGGTACGACCGACGAAAATGAAGATGATTCAAGAAATGCATTGACCATCAGAAAGGGGTGCTCAGCTTACAGTGAGTTTACAGTGAAATTTGAGGTCAGGTGTCCTCATGACCCTGATATTTTTTCACGATGATGCGGAATATACTTGTTTTTAAAACAAAACTTTTTATCTCAGGAAATCAACTTCCTTCGTCAGTTTAGTTTGCGACTTCTGTCAGTCTGTGACCGTTCTCTGTGTCTCGAGTACTTTTTTGAGTGCTCTTCATCTTTTTTGCTGTGACAAGAAGCAAAAGAAAAAATAATATTTTTTTAAAAATTAATTATTTGTGATTATTGTGATATACTTCAGTGGCAAAATAAATTTGTTACTTTGTGAAATTCCATTTGATTGGAATTAAAAATTTTTTAAAAAAATACACTTTTGGATGGATCACCGGACTGCTTAAAATTCCAAAAATAAATAAAATTTAAAAAAATAATAAAATGCGGTGGATTCTACTCTTATTTGTGTTCTGTGTCATTTTCTGTGAGTGATAGTAATATTAATTAGTTGTTAATTAGTGATTATTGATAATTGTGTGATAATTAACGAAATGATAAATTATTAATTATACACAGTGATATAAATTAAAGGACGATTAAATTAAAAGTATAACGTCTATCTTTATTTTTTCTATAGCCTTCATCAATGGAGAAGGAACAGAAGAAACGGAAAGTTCAGCACCCAAAAAAAGTATTCGAGAAAAATTTCAATTCCCCAGACGAAGATTTTTAAGGAGAAGATTACACTTGACAGAGGATGATCAGAAAGGTGATCAAAATGTCACAACTTCCATGTCCATGTCTGTCTCAAAAAGTGGTAAGAAGTTAATTAATTAAAAATTAAATTAAATTAATTGTATCCAGTTCATTTAAATAAAAGTTTTTCATAAATGTCAATTTTTTGTCATGCTAAAGGTCCATCCTCTGAGCCAGTCAAGTCTCGTCCCTTAAACTTTTCTCGTTTAAATCGTCCAAAATTGATTTTTAACAAGAATCGTTCAGGTTCAGGAACAACTCTTCAAGTCCCAAGAGCCGTTCCAACAGAGACAAATGAAGAGACAAAACCCGACACAGAGACTCCCAGTAATAGTTTTAAACCGAAACATCGGCCAAGTTTTGGAAAACCCCCAACAAATCGTCCAATTGTCAAAGCCACTTTGAGAAAACTTTACAGACCATCAGTAAAAACCACAGCCACCACCACAACGGAAGTTGAGGAAGTCAATACTGAGACTGATGACGAGACTCATGTTGATCCATCAACGGTAAAATAAATAAATATTATTTGAATTTCCAATCAAAATATTTACAAAAGAAATACAATTTTGTACTAACTAATTTACAATTATTGTAAATTTCAAGAGCATTTTGGCATAATTTGCTTGAATTGATTTGCATGTTTACATTTTTTGCGTGTTATTTTCCAGACAACAACAACAGCTGAGACAACAAGCTCGGAGGTAAGTGAAACTTTATTGCCTTTAAAACCTACTTTTCTAGTTAAGTTGAATGCGTAGCCTACGCAATTTGACCACGAACTTTAGAGTGAAACTGAAAGAGTAAGTGGTACATATAAAAAAAGAGTAATTGAGGTTTGAAACCGGTTTTCTTCTTTTCCTTTCATTGTCTTGTTGTAGCCTCAAACAACAACAACGGAAGCCCCACTCACAACCCAAGTCCCAGTCTCCTCAAAAACATCACCAAAGAATATGATCATTATTCCGGTTCCCCCAAGTCAAAGGAAACCTTACCATCCGGTCATCATGCAAGTCACAAAATCTCCATCCGTCTCCTCTACAGAGAAACCACAAACGAGAGTGGTCACTTACAAATTAAATAAAATGTTTGTCCCCCTCGGAATTTATGGTAAAGTTTTACCCAAATCTGAGGTTCAACAAGGAGCCTCTCAAGAGGGTACTAATGACAATGGTGATGCTCAAGATTTGTACACAGCAGCCACCACCAATTCCGATAAAGTGACTGGGTCAGACTCTAAAAAAATGTTTTCAGCAACAATTAGTCCTGCCATTCGTCACAAAGGGACGAGTAGTGAGGAATTACAAACTTCAGATGATAACAGTAGAAATTTTGGTGATTTTTCATTAATTTTGATGATGACTTTGCGCTTTTTTAATGCCAGGAAATAATATTAATTTTTAAATTAATGATTCAACTTTGATAGCTGCTGTAACTTCCCCAGCACCACATCCATTGAGCGAGGACGCAATATTTTCAGATCAAAGTTGGAATCCATTTAAACCCCAACCAGAGAAATCAGGGAAACCCAAGAAGGGAAGTAAACAATTCTTTGATGCTAGTCAAGTGGATTTAACAATGAATTACAAGCCAGATATCTCATCCATTAGTTTGACAACTCAAAAACCAAAAATTGAACAAATCTCACTCACCACTACAGAAATGCCTTTTTATTTGAGTGGTAGTGGGGCTGAGGATGGTAATAATCGTCGTGAGAATTACAAAGTGAGACATAATTTAATTTAGTTAATGAAGATGAACAGTCTGACATGAAATTTTAAACGTGGATTGATGTCATTTTCTATTTAATTTGTAGAATCAAAACACGATGACTCATATGGGACCACCTAGACCATTTGATAGACCATCCCCACCAAAATCTATGATCGAGTCAATTAAATCTGCTGCTGCATCCGCTGCAAGTTCTATTCCTGGACTTATTCATGGAGGTTTATCCCAATTATCCATTTTGAGTAATCAATTTGAGGATGGCTCCATGTTTGGAGGAGTACCCACAGCTGCTAGTCCAACTCAGGCTGTCTCTGCTTCAACTAGTGGACAATCAACAATTCAAAGTTCAGCGTCTAATGCTGCTAGTGTGACCATTGGAGCCCCAGATGAGGAGACTCTTGAATACTTTCGTAAACGACCACATTTGATTAATGGAAATAATTTCAATCAACCTCATTATTCCTCGGGTAGGTATTGAAAAAGAATTGTACTTTTTAAAAAAAATATCATTATTGTACCTGAAAAATGAATTAATTTAATAAATTGTTGTTGTTTTCTTTGTTGACCAAAATCTCCAATTGTGTGTCCTGTCCTGTGCTTTATTCTTTTTATTCATTTGGACTCTGGACGTCATCTAATTTTTCTGAATAAAAAAAAGGATTCAAACCAGTCACAGTACCTCCCCATTTTGCTAAGGCTTACTACGCCAGTACTACCACACCAAGTCCTTCTTCAACGGTGGAGACGACAGATCGAGTTAAATCAACAACTGCCAAATCTGCATATGAACCCACCTATGAATTTCATAAACCAAGTTTATTAGTACGATCTCCCAAAAATTTCCAAGAGTGGAAAGACTCTTATGTTGATCAACTCATTGAATCATCCAATCGATACAAGTTTAGTACTACACCAACTCCTAGGTACTTTTTTTTTGAAAAAAATGTATTGTAAAATTTTACGTAATTTATACAAAATATTTTTTTATTAATTATTTCAGTGTTTTTGAAAGCGAGCTTATTCGACATCATTGGAATGAAATTAATCAAAAATATAGCAAAAATGAAATTGATGAGGCCAAGGAACGCATTGTAAGTTTTTTTAAAAAATAAAAATAAATTATTAGTTGAGAATTAATTAATTAATCATTTTTTTCAGTATGAAATGTTTGGTGGTCCAACTCCACCATCAATTGAAGAAATGCTTTACATGAGACCCCCATCTCACATGTCTCGGTCTTCAAGCTCAGCTTTCAATGACTTGTTGAAAATGTTTCGGTAAAATGAAACTTTTTAATTGTACAATTAATTTAATTAATTTAATGTGAAAAAATATTAAATTTTACAGTGTTGGATTCTCCATTGGTTCTACAACACGTAAACCATATTCCCGTTCTTTTGGAACTCTTCGATCCGGTTCTGTATCTGATCATGATGGTTGGAGACCAATCAAAGCTGGTGGAGAGCCATTTGTGAGTTTCAATGCTGGAATTTCTTTCGGAGCCCCAAAACCAACTCCACTTTACCCGGGTCACGGAGGAAGTCATTTCAGTTCAAGCTCGAAACCACACATCCCCAAACCATTCCGTAATTCTAAGGGAGCTCCATCGGCTGGTGGTAGTCACTATGACCCCACTGAATACATTAGTCAAGGAGATGATTCTTACAATCTTGATGGAACAAGTTCAGCTATTCGATACAGCAGTCCATCAAAATATGTTCGACCTTCACCATCCCCAAGTTCCCCATTGACCTCTGAATACAGTCATACATACTATAGTGATGACAAGGATTTTGGTAAAGGGAAATACGAAGGAGATGATGAGTCTTACAAACCATCATCATCAAGTTTGGGAAGTTTGTATGAGAGTGATCCAGGATTAGAAATTATTCCTAGCTCCGTTTTCTACAAACAAAAGGAGGCTGGAGTGGATGTTGGAGAAATCAGAGCTGTACTAAGACCATCAGGAATGGCTGATCATGTCGTTAAATCCCACATTCCACAAGATGTGTCCAATATCCCACAAATTAGTTTCCCTGAGGGCAAGGTATGGAATCTATTTTGTTTTTTTTTGAGAATATTTAATTGTGCTCACAATTTATAATTATAATTAATTATATTTCAGCTGCCTCAACAATTCCAAACACTTACTCAACTTCAAGATTACTTTCAAACTGCTGAACCAGCTCCACAAAGTCATCATTTTCAACCACCTCTTTTAAAACTTATACAAAATTCATTTGATGCTCAAAAGTCACAAGTTGGAATTCATCAACAAGCTGGTCTTGCTTTGAATCAACCTGTTAATCATATTCATCAAGCTTTTGGATATCAACAAAAACCAACTTCATCCCCAACTTCAGCTCCTTCTCATCAACAACATTATTATTCTCAACAACCAATCCCATCACAATTTAGTGAGTTTTTCAGTACTTTTTTCCCATAGTATTTGAGGGGACTACTAATTTTTTTTTTCAAAATTATAATAGGTCAATTTGGTCAAAGTCTTGCATCTTTGGCACAAAACAATGTTCAATATCAATCCAATCAAGCACCAGCATTCCGTATTCAACAACAACCACAACATCATCATCATCATCATCAACCTCAGTATCAGTCTCAAACTGTTCCAGGTACAATCTTTTTCAAATTAAAATTAATCAATTTGAACTAGCATTATTAAATTTTAGTGTTTATTTAATTTTTTTACAGTGAAAGCAACTGGCGACTCTGGTCTTGGCTTCACTGATTTTGAATTGCCGGCTGGTGTTGGTAAGTGCTTCGTTTTTTATTCAGTTTTTTACGAGTCATTAATTCATAATTAGACAGTGAAATAATGATAAACTTTTTTTAAAATTAAAAATAGATCCAGACATTGCTGCTTTATTGAAAGCAGAATTAGACAAAGATGACATTCCAGCAGAATTCCGAAAGGAATTCCAAGATCAGGAAAAGTCAAAACAACAAAAGAGTCAACATCAAAAAGTACCAACACAGTCAAGTCCACAAAGACGAGCTGATAGCAACGATAGAGTCAAGGCTGTATTTCACAAACCCATCCCAATTAATCCCACACTAATTACACCAATGAAGGGAGGACGGATGCCACCAATTAGAAATCCACCACCTGGTGTACCCAGATACGTCCTAGAATTAGCTAGAAAATTAAGAAGTGATAAAAATTTACAAGGTATAGTCAGAGTAACGAGTAAAAAGGATGGTGGGCCACCAATAGAATATTTGTATCCTGTAAGAGGCTAGAAATTATTCTTTTGGCCAAATCTAGAAATTAGAATTTAGTTAGTTTTTTGAAATTTTATTATTTTTATATAATATTTATTCTTCAAATTAGAACAAATTATATATACAAACCGTTTAGATTTGCATATATACTTTGATGGTCCGGCGAGGAAGAAGTGTCCTAATCATGTGTCATGCTCAAATAATGCACTTTTTTAATTATTATTTTTTAATTTAATTAATTACATACTAGTTTAATACAAAAATACTTACAAATTTTTACATTATAGAAACTTAATTGTAAATTATAGACATGGTTCTATTTGTATTTTTGTTGTAGCTAGCAGTCTTGTTTGTTTACCTGTTTTATAATTAATTATTATTGTTGTGTATTTAATGATTGTTTTTGTATACTTTTTTTGTTGGGTAATTATATGAGTGGAGAGTTAACTGATTCGAGCTGAAATTTTATTTGTATTTAAGCCATTTAATTTAAAACAATAGAAAAGGTTAGAATTTTATGCTGTGTAATATATTCTTATAGGTATTTTTCATGTAAAGCCAATGTTGACTACTTATGATGTGACTATATTTGATGTAATTGTTATATGACTGTACTGTATGTCTTGGGTGATACCATCTTCTGTTCTGAAATAACAGAAATTAATAAAAGCTTTGTGCTGTATAAGTTTATAAACTTCAATTCTTTTGTGTTCAATAATTTCTCATAATTTATAATTTATGCACAAAAACAACACATAAAGATGGACAGTTTTTTTTTACATTTTTCAGAATTTATTGTTTCAAGCAAATTATTACATTTTTTGAATTTATTCTCTGTCTCTTTTTGTAGAAGTGATAGAATGTAGCCTGCCAGTCAGCTGCTTTTTGTTACATGTGCAATTTTAGACATCAACTCATATAGGTAATAAATGTATTTTTCGATGAATGCGAATGGAATATCAATGTCATTTTAGTAAACCACAATTTGTTGAGTTGACAGAATAGTGTTAATTTACTTTCGCATACATAAATTTTCATTAGTCATGATTCATGAAAAGATTCATTACTGTGTTTTCAGTACAACAATTTTTTTTTAGAAATTAGACAATGACGAGAAATTAGAAACAGGAATTCTTTTAGAATGAAAATACTCTAACAATTATAAACTACAAACTACTAAAAACGGTCGTCCCTAATAAATAATACTCATCAATGAGTAAAACTTTTTTAATACAATTTAGCATGAAGAGGAAAATACGCGTTTTAGTAAATACGCATTAGTGCGTCTATCGTTTCAATTATATAGCATAATTACTGTAAGTATAATAATATTTATTAGCTGCAAAGAGGTCTTAAGACCTCTTTGATTAGCTGTCTGGAAATTTAGCTCTTGCATAAACCTATAAAAAAAGCGTCAAGACGCTCAAAAAAAACTAATTTTGAAAAAGCTGCCTCGTAAATTCAACGTAGTCCATCGCTCCCTGTAAAAAGACACAAAAAAGCATATTATAGTATGATATGAAACATTTATTCATGAAGTGTAAAAAGTTGTATTTTATTTTATATAAAGAACATACTGGAACAGGGTGACCGGTCTTCGGGTCTACATACGGCTTCATCCGGGCGACGCAATAATCCGCCATTTCTTTGGTGAGGTTCTGTATAAATCAAAATTCCAACATGATAATATTGCAACCTTCGCAAAATAATAATTAATATTTATGTGACAAAAGCTCATTACCGCATATAACTCCTCTTTGGCGACAAAAGGTCTTTCGCCGGATGTAATTGCACGGAACGCATTCTCAATCTCCTCAGAAGACTGCACATTTTCGGTCTCTTTGGAAATCATGAAGGCCATATACTCTTGTAGCGAGACGTGTCCGTCACGGTTAGGGTCCACCAAGTCTACAAAATGAAAATTACTCATTAAATGTCTTGTTTTATTTTATTTATGACACAAAAGAATATTTTATTTTAGGCTCATCCTTTTACCTAAAATGGTTTCAAACTCAGGGTCAGGTTGTCCTTCTTCCACCATTGGGAGATCGTAACCCAGGGCTCGAAGGCAAGACTTGAATTCTTGTTGGTTAAGTCGACCAGACTTGTCTTTATCAAAATGCCTGCAAAAAAAACATTTACAAATTATAGACACATTCTACACTGTATAACTGTGTAAGCAATCATAAAATATCAATAAGACTTACTTAAACATCATTGAGAATTCTTTGAGAGCATCCTCAGAGACCCCAGATTGGTTTCGAGCTTGGATTTGTTGTTCCAAATTATGTTGCATTCGCATTCCAAGTTGGTCCAATTGATCCCTTTGAGCATATTTAATTATTACATGATTAATAAGGTTCAAGAAAATAAGATTTTTTTAATAAGGTTCAAGAATGCTATTCTATGAGTAAATAAGTTGATTAATTAAATTACCAGGCTTGTGCGAGACCAACAGTGGAGTGCTCTGTATAACGGTTGTCAAGAATCAAATGTTCCTCGAGTGTGGCTCCCAAGTCTTCAATTTTCTTCAGGTCGGATCGTCTAGCACGTACCTCTGCGGCCTTACGCTACAGAAAGAAAAATTAAAAATTACATAAGTAAAATAAAAACTGGAACTTTTGCTTTCATTTGATAATTTTAACATACCTTAGTAGCTTCTAACTGTTGTTCCAAAGTTCCCGATCCTTCCATCATTGACGACCTAAAATCAACACACATAAAAATTAATGATTTAATTCACCAATTACTGTACTACCATGAGATTGCATGCTTAGGTAATCAGTTTTATTATCAATATTATTGTAACCTACTAATTAATGTGAAAAATTAGACTATGAATTATTCTCACACAACCTTTAAAATGCATTCCAATGAATATTATATAATAAGACATACGTAGTGTTTTATTATATTATTCATCAAGTAGGTAAATATTGTGTTAATTATTTTCATCGTATTGTAGTTTACGTATAATATTTATATTTAATACGACATCAATTATGTTACGGTAATATGAAAATTAGGTAGCTCATCATAGAGTTATGGAATTAAAATGAATAGATGTGATGATTGTATTATGAAGAAAAATATGAAAGAAGAAGGCCATAGATAGAAGATATTCAAGTCACAAAAAGGTCACGTCTATAACGAAATCATAAATTAATTACCCATCCCAACCAAGGAGCCTGAACCTAAATTCCAAGTAAATGTGTGTGAGATTTTTGGACTTTATACATATTTGTAAACAAAATTATACTCAACACATAAATAACCTGGACCTGCATTCAATGTCGTAGGTGATGTGTACGTAGTCAAGAAATATTTTAAAAAATAATTCTAATACAAAGTCAAATATATTAAATTTGCCTACCTCGTCTCAGTCAACCAACCATGGAAAGCATTGGCAATCTTGGCAAATTCTTTCCTCAGCTTATCATTCTCTTCCTGACGAGTCAACTCCTTAGACAAATCTACATCTCGCTCCTTGATGATCTTTTGAAGATTTTTCCAAGTGTCTTCCAAGGCTTCCATTGTGAACCATGTGTATGGATTCGGGCCAACATTGAAGGATTTAATTTGCTTGTCAAGAGCTCCAAGTGCAGCAAAATCAGATTCCGCTGACGAGAGTGAAGCTTGGAATTGGGCATGTGCTAAGAATTGATTGTAAAGAAAGGTTTTAATATTATTTGACTTTATACTAATATACGTTATATTAATACCGTTAATGTATGACAATATAAAATTAAAACAGGTTTTTTTTACCTTCTCTCAATGCTCGAATTTCCTCAATGGAGTTACAACGGACAGGGTCAGTCAAGTCTTCTTCAGCATTCTCAAACCAAGAATTAAATGCACTAGCTTTCTTAGCAAAAGTCAGATACAATTCTTCGATTTGTCTGAATTGTTCTTGCATGTGCAACAGGCGTGATTTTCGTGCTTCGCTCGCATCCAAAAGATTATTCCATCGTGACAAAACATCTTCAAAACGACGACGAATGTGATCTGATTGAACATGATTCGCTTGAATCAATTGATCCTTCAATGCTCGAATGTTGGCAATTCCTTCATGCTCAAAAGCCCCGAGGCCAGCGTCAAAAGTATCTTGTTTCGTCAAAAGTGTTTGAACAGTTGATAGATCTCGTCCAAATTCTTCAGAGCGGACATGGGCCTCCTTATCGGCAATCCAAGACTCAACCACATCAGCCTTCCACATGAATTGTAAGTAGGCTGAATTGTCCAATAATCCTCCCTTCCTCTTTGCTGCCAAGGATGCCAAATTATCAATCTTGCCCTGAAGTCCTTTACAGCGTATTGCGATGGCATCAGCATGATGATTTTCTTCTGCAATCAAACCCTCTCCAGCACGGCAAACATCGGCACAATTTTCTCGATGTACAGACAAGTCCGTCTCAAATGCATCATGTTTCTTCAATAAACCTTGAACGGCAGCCATGGAGTCACCCAAGTCATCCACAACCAATAACTGTTGCTTCTCACTAATCCATGCTTCCTCCTCTTCCACCTTAGCCAAGAATTGTTGGTAAGTCAAACTTTGGTCCAATTTCTCTCCTCTATTTGCACTCAATTGTTTCAATTCAATCCATGCTTGATTCAATGCTACAAAATATAACAATAATCAAAATTAAAATTCTATAAATTATGTCTTGTACATTTTAACATCATTGTTATTTCTCATTTTAAATTAACCTTTCAATCGTTGATCAATCTCCGGTACTCCAATATTAGCTACATCCATCAATTTCTGCCCTGCATCTTGTACAGCTTGAATTGCTGGTTCGTGACTAGCTAGTTCAGCTTCCAATCGCTTGTGTTTTTTCTATTATTTGAATAAAACGAAAAGATTACAGTCAATTTCACAATCACTTAATAGTTAAATTACTCATCTACATGTAACAAAAAAGACTATAATTAAATGCACAAAAAAATTACCTTGAGATTTTGCACTCCTGTCAAATCTCGTCCATAGTCTCCAGATCCTACCAATAGCTTCTTCTCTTTGATCCAAGATTCTAGGTATTGACAGAAAAGTTCATGTAGAAAGTTAACAAATTAAATTAAACCTAGAATGTACATTGTAAAAGTTATAAAGTTGTTTCAAGAAACATTTTACTAACCTTGATCAGCAATATCCCGGAAGAATTGGTGAAGAGTGAATGCTTCATTCAATCGAGACTGACGATGGGCCCCAAGGTTTTTGACTCGTTCAAATCGTGAATTGATGGACTGTCTCTTTTCTTGGATGGCTGCTGCATCAAATTGTTCAGATTCGATAAGACTGTCAGCCTGAGAATTCATGTCCCTTATACGCTCTTCATGGGCATTGATATCAGCTTCAACTAATTGTTGTTTCTTCATTAGATTTTGGACAGAGGCTAAATCTTTTCCAGCATCCTCACTAGTCAACAAACTCTCAACTTCTCCAAGCCAGAAATCCAAATCCTTGACAGCAGCAATGTAAGTTCGCTGTTTATTGGCTTCTTTCAATTTCAAGCTCTTCTCACTTGTCTTCATGGTAAGAGTTTCCCATTGATGGGCAATAGAGTCAAGTCGAGCCTCAACAGCATCTTCACTTCCAGCACATTGTCTCTTTTCAATCAAATTATGACCCATGGCCAAAACAGCTTGGATACGATCGGCATTGGCAGCCAGTTCAGCTTCGAATGCTTGATGTTTTTGATGTTTTGACTGAATCTATATTTTTTGAAGGGAAAGCAAGACAATAAATAAATATTTTTGTAAAATTTTTTGTAATTGTAAAAAACTAATAAATAAATATCACAAACTTACATTGGCAGGATCTTTGTAAGATTCCTCAGTGGCAAATTGCAATTTCTCAGCGATCCAATTTTCAATCTCATCAGCATCTCGAGAGAATTGTTGTAAAGTTTGTGATTCACCCAATCGACTTCGTTTCTCAATAAGGGCTTCCTTTAGTTTCTCCCAACGAGCAAGGACTTGATTTTTCTTCTCATCAATTTTTCCTGAAGCATAATGCTCTGATCCAACCAATTGATCAGCGAATATTTGTAATTGTGCCATCTTCTCTTCTTGGCCACCAATAGCCTTGTCAAAATCTTCATGTTTCTTAATGAGAGCTTCCACATTATCTGACGACTCCTTGTCTTCACTCAAGAATGCCTCACGGCTTGCCATCCAATTTTCAGCTTGCTCACAGTCGCGATAGAACAATTGAAGTTCCAAACATTGATCCAATTGTTTACGTCTTTGAATCCATTGCTTTTCAAGTTCCTGTCGGGCTTCAGCCATAGACTCAAGTTTCTCACCAATCTCCACACTAGCATAGTGACGAGATTCTAATAATTGTTTTCCAAACATTTCAAATGTGGTAAATGTTCCAGCACGGGCATCCATTTCAGTACGATGTTCTTGATGACGCTCGAGTAAAGCTTCGGCTCCAGTCACATCCGTGGCGAGCTCATCACTTGAGACGAGAGACATGATGGAATTAATCCATCCCATAAGATCCCGATAGTCACTCAAAAATCTTTGCAAGTCATAACTGTCCAAAAGTTTTTCTTTCCTTGCATTAGCTTTGCCTTGAAGTTGAGTCCATTCAGAGTTAATTTCCTTCTGTTTGGAATAAATTGTTTCAGCAGAGTCTGGATGGGTATTCATAAGCTTTGTGGCAGTTTCATCCAACTGACGAATCTTGTCACCCAAAGCAGCCAAATCCCTTTCCAATCCTTCATGTTTCCTCTGAAGAGCTTGCACAGTTCTCAAGTCCTTGCCTAAATCATCCTTAGACAAAGCTTCATCCTTCTCCAAAATCCAGTCCTTTGTTTCATCAACGTCCCGGTGGAATCGTTGAACTTGATGGGCTGATCCCAATTTCTCAGCCTTTTCTTGTGTAACTTGTTGTAAAGAATTCCATTTTGTATTCAAATCTTCCAGCTGAGTCTGAATTTTGACAGCAGCTTCAGTTTGTCCCAAACTCATCAATTGCACTGAAAACGAAAAAAAACCATCTTTATTAGCATATGAATGTTCTAATAACACATTTTACAAATAGGGCATAAAATAAAGCTCCTATAATTTGACAAAATTATCTGCCTTGAGATGTTTCATTGTAATTTGTATTTAATTTTTCTTACTTGCAATCACATTCATCTCGGCTAGACGAACCTCATTTGCTTTCAAGTCTGACTGGAAGTCGTCAAATTTCTTCTGCATGACCTCAACTTGTTCCAAGTCAACATCCGCACTCACATCAGCAACTTGAACTTGGGCATACTGTTCCTTGTCTTTTATCCATTGGGCCAACTCTGCCGCTTCTCTCACAAGAACGTAAGCTTTGCATGCTTCATTCAATTTCTCTTGACGGTCCCGTCCAGCATTCAATAGTTGTGTATATTGGGACTCGATTTGATTTTGTCGAGCAGAAATACTTGACTTGTCAGCAAGATTTTGTTGACTGGCCTGTAAAATTATTACAAGAAAGCGTATAGTTAGCATTAAATTACTAAATAAAATAATTATGCAAATCATTTACTACATTCAACAAGTTCTTACCGATAATTCGGCATCAATTCGTTTCACGTAAGCAGCGGGCACAAATCCTTGACGATCCTAAAATTAAACAACAAAAAGTGCTATTAATATACTGTATGTTTCAACAATTTTATAATCACCACAAGCGCATTGTAATTTAGATATATAGGTACAACTACATTTATATAAATTATTTAAATAAATAATTTTCAAAAATAAAAAATTACCATTTTAGTTACTTCAACTTTCCACCAATCCTATTAATATGATTTAAATAACAAATTATAATACTGTACGTTGATGTGTATGGGTTAAAAGAGTATTAAAGATAAATAAGACCGACCTTATTATTGGAGTTGAGAAGTGTGAGAACATCACCCTTTTTCATACTGACTTCACGTGGACTTTTTTCGGTATAGTCATACAAAGCCATGACGACTTCCTTGCCACCAAAATCTCCTGGAGGAGCCTGTTTGCACGCTTGTGCTTGTTCTCGCAGTCCTAATAAAAAATTATTACAATTAAAGTCAATACGAAACTCATTGTACTCCATATTATTGTGAAAAAGTTGAAATATCTTACCCCCAATGGTAGACTTGAAAGCTAAGAGAAAAAAAAACAAAATAAAATACATTACTTTTAGTTTATAATCTTATTTACTAAAATATGACGCATAATATCATTAAAAATAAGCATGAGTTGCATGAATTAATTTTTCGTTACCTTCCAAATCTGACATGAGTGCCTCATTCTTCTTCAACAAGGCTTCACTGGAATCCTCATCTTTTCCAACATCTTGAGAGAGAACCAGGGGCTCCTTTTCTCGCATCCATGACTCAGCTTCATTTGCATCGGCAAAGTATTGATGAGCCTATAATAAATTTTAAAAATTTGAAGTTAAAATTAATTTTTCAGAATTTTACGAATGTACAAAATATAACTTGACACTGTAAAAGTGTCACACTTACCAATAGTGCATCATCCAAGTCCTGTTTCCTTTTCTCAGATTTCTCTTTCAATGCGATCCAATGTTCCTTTAATTTACTAACTCTTGAAAACACTTCTTCACTCATAAATTGTCCATTCTCTGACAGAGTTGTTCCATTCTCACAGACAGCATTAACTCTTGGCTCATGATTAGAAATTTCAGAGAGAACGGCTTGATGCTTCTTGATCAAATTCTGAACTCCAATGAGATCCCGTCCACGATTATTACTTCCAGCAATGGGTTCCTTCTCTCGAATCCATGCTTCCTCATCTTCAATATCTCTAAACAATTGTTGCACACGGAGACTGTCACCCAATTTCTTCCTTCTGGCTTCCATAGGACCCATGAGGGCTCCGTAACGAGCCTCAACTGCATCCGCCTTCCTCTTAATATTGTCCTTGTCAAAATGACCCTTTTCAAGGAATTCTTTACAAGAATTACGAACCAAATCGATTCGCTCTTGATGACTAGAGACGTCTGACTCCAAAAGTCCATGCTTCTTTTGTACATTTTGTACGGATGTCAAGTCTCGGCCATAATCTTCAGAACTCAAAGCTCCCTCAACTTCGCTCAACCATAATTCAATATCTTCCACTGTCCTATTGAAGGATTGTTGTTGAGCAGCCTCAGCCAATCTGGATTCTTTCTTGTCTGCTGCCTCTTCCAAAGCTTGCCAAAGAGTAATAATTTCTTCAAGTCTTGAAGCTACTCTTTCTGCTCCGTAGTGACTCGAGTCAATCAATGTTTGGCCAGAGAGAACAACTTCATCAATTCTTGTCTTATTAGCCAATAATTCCTTTTGGAAATTGGCATGTTTTTGAACCTTGCCATTAAGATTGGTGGGATCAAGGTAAGAGTCATCATTTGCAAACTTCAATTTTCCACGAATCCATCCATTCGTCTCATCACAATCCCTCTCAAATTGCATGAGCTTAAATGCAGCTTCCAGAGTCGCTCGCCTCATGGCTGACTTTTCAAGAAGGGCATTTCGCCTTTGCAACAATAATGCTCGCCTTTGACTCACATCTTCAGCTGCATAATGTTGTCCTTCAATTAATTTTGAGGCAAATTCATCCAGAGCCTTAATCTTTTCCTCTTGGGCTGCCAAAGATTTTTCAAAATCTTCGTGTTTCTTAATGAGGGCCTCAACAGAGTCCAAAGAATCACCCAAATCTTGATTCTCTAAAAATGCCTCCTGCTTGGCCATCCATGTGTCCGCTTGTTCTGTGTCACGGTAGAATAATTGAAGATCCATACACTGTTCGTATAAAATACGACGATCTTCCCATAGACTCAACAAACTCAATTTCTCATCACTCAAATTAGAGAGTTTCTCTCCAACTTCGGGACCAGCAAAATGTCCTTTTTGTAAAAGCAAGTTGCCTGAATCATTAATTAATTTGAATGAATCTTCTCGAGCATCAATTTCTCCTTTATGCTCTTGATGACGTTCTACAAAATCAACATAAAGTGTAAATTAGTAAATATATTAAAAGTTAAAAATTATAGAGATAACAAACTAGGAATGATAATAATTATTTCTACAATATGTTTGTTTTAAAAATATAAATCTCTCACCAAGTAGTGCCTATAAAGAGTATACAAACAAATAATAACATAATTAAAAAAAATTTATCAATGCAGATATTTTTCAAATGAATCTCCAGTATAAAAAAAATAAAAATCTATTTTACCTCAGCTCCAGCCACATCTTTTGCAAGTTCATCAGCTGAAATGATACATTTCATGTCATTGATCCAATTAATGAGGTCACGATATTCGGAGAGGAAACGATGAAGAGAGTAGCTGTCATCCAATTTCGCTTTCCTGTTCTTTGCTTTATCAACAAGCATTTCCCATGTCTGAACAATTTCATCATGTTTTTGACGAATTTGCACGGCATGGTCTCCGTGTATTCCACAGAGTCGATCAGCTTCGGCACCCAAAGTATTTACCTTGTCCTTTAAAATGAGATAAAAACACACACACATGTAGATAAGATAATTGTTAATTTTTGACATTGGAGTTTACGTAGACATATCTTTTTTTTGCACAGTACAACTATTAACATGTGTTGTCAATACTTCGCAAAGGGATTAGTAAGACAAACAGATTGTCATAATGATCAATTAACATTGTGAACTATTTGCAAAAAAAGATAATAAAAATCTCTTGACTAAAAATATATATTACTTGAAGTGCCGCTAAATCACGTTCAACTCCTTCATGTTTTCGTTGAAGTGCTTGAATTGAAGCCAAATCTCGTCCATACTCATCAGAGCTGAGAATAACATCCTTTTCAGAAATCCAGGCGATGGCTTCGTCAGCATCTCGATTGAAGCGTTGAATTTCATGAGCTCCAAACAATTTCTCTTGACGCATAACAGCAAGTTGTTTCAACCTTTGCCATGCTTCATTTAAATCCTACGTTGAGAAATACAACATTAATTAATAAATATGCATACACATTTTAAATGGAAAAACAA
The DNA here is from genome assembly GCA_034700945.1 of Arrhopalites spinosus. NCBI lineage: Eukaryota > Metazoa > Arthropoda > Collembola > Symphypleona > Arrhopalitidae > Arrhopalites > Arrhopalites spinosus. The sequence continues at coordinate 24,814 of JAQIVZ010000528.1, forward strand.
AATAGCTGACATGATGATTGAAATAATGTGTGTACGTATTTATCTAAAAAAATTTAACCTCTCGTTTCCTAATGATGGTCTCTCGTTCTGGATGTCCCTCATTAATAAGTTTTTCTGACTGAATGTTAACATCAGACACACGGTACTCTTGACTTGCCATATCCTTTTGAAATTCATCAAATTTTCGTTGGAGAACCTCTACATGTTCCAAGTCTGTCCCGAATTCGTCGGCTGTGACAAATGCTTCCTTGTCTGAAATCCACAAGAGTACTTCATCGCAAGAGCGAAGAAATTGTACGAGAACCAAGGCTTGTTGTAGTTTCAAGCCCTTCTCGGCAAGACGAGAGAGTAAAAGCTCCCATAGTCTGTGTAATTCTTCCAACCGCTTTCTAATAGTTTCAGAGGAATAATGTCCTTGTTGAATCATCTCTTGACCAGTATTATCAAGAGTGACAATGGCATTGGAGTGAGCACTCACTTCGGCCTCGAATGCCTATAAACAAATTAAATGGGTAAATATTACAATAAGTATATTTTAAAATTTAAATTTTAAATGTCAAACAAAGAATGATTATTTTTTTGTCATATTTACCTGATGTTTTTGAATTTTTGCTTGCAAGTTAGTAGCATCTTTGAATGTTTCATCACTAGCTGCTTGCAATTTCTAAATAATATAAATACAAACAATTAAATAAATGACATGAGTAAGTACATGTACTTAATAGTAACAATAAATCAGAATTTAAGAAAAATGACAAACCTCATAAATCCATGATTCCAATTCATCAGCATCTCGCTTAAAATATTGAAATCTTCGTGAATCTTCCAATTTATCTCGTTTCAATTTTGCTTCTGTCTTGAAAGCCGAGTATCGACCAAGAACTTGTTCTCGTCTTTCTTGAATATCATCGGCCGTTTCGAGAATCTTGACTTCTTTTGGTTGTAAAACGGTATGTTGTTGCCTCTCTTCTCCACCTCCATAGGCACCATTTTCATCAAGATTTTGTCCAGCGAGTTCTTCTTCCTCTTCAAATTGTCGTTGTTGTTGTTGTTCATACTCATAATCTTGATCACCACCACCTCTTTCATGAGATGAAGGTCTCTGCATCTCTTCCTCCATGATCTAATTAATTTTTATCTGCACAAAAAAAAATTTAATTATTTACAAAATATATATTTGACAACTATCAATAATTGATAGTATTTATCAATGCTCAAATTTTTAAAAACAAAAATAAATCAAAGACAAACACATATGTACCTACATACAACAACAATGTTTTCTATTTACTTTTTTTATGACATTGACAATGTCAGTTACAAGTCAAAAATTATATAATATTTTACTATTTAATGAAAACACTACATCACACACAAAGAATATTACAATAAAAGAAAGGGAGCGACCGGAAATAATTAAGTAACACACTAACGAAATACATAATAGTAATAATGTGTCACAATAATTGAAGAAATCGGCATAATTTTAAACAGAGTTTTAAAAAGTGAAAAAATCAAAGTATGGAATTACAATTACCTGAATTATATTGTGGATTTCACATACGTCCTCTCTCACTTCAATAATCAATAAAAAATCAACCCGAAATCGGGTCAAAACCAGCTTTTTCTAACGGGAGATCAAACTTTGAGAAGCTAAAAATGTCTACACTCCTCAATGGTTGAAGTCGACGCCCAAGTCATGAGAGTCATATACCGTCAAACTCTGCCATGTTGTTTTACTGCATTTGGAACGTTAAATATTATGGCCATGATGTAACCGCTAATTTAATATAATACAGTGTGCACTCGAGAGACAAAACTTATTTTGTCAATTCTGAATGATTATTTGATGCTATCATGTCATGGATGGACTTTTTAAATAATATTTTATTCTGCAAACACATATGCTCCCAAAATATGACCTTGTACATACATAGTACATACTTGTTCCTGTCTCTTGTCAAAGGAGAAGAGACAGACGAGCCCAAAAAATTTCGATAAGATTCTAAATTGCAAGGATTATTATGTAAAGTATGCAAACACACATGGTATCATATTTAATTATAGCGGATGACGTGTTATATAACCTCATTCAATTTAAAACAAGCATGGTCCATGAGACTTTTTATATGAACACCTCATCCAGTATAATTCCAGAATTATTTAATTATTTTTCATACTGATATGGTACTGATATGGAAAAATAAAATTGTTCAACAACCATTTTGTACAAGTTAAAATACCACAAAAGGTTTTTGTTTTTCTTTATATATACCTATAAGTAAAAGTTTTTTGGTAGTATATTAGGTAATATTACAAACGAAATATTTATTTTGTATTTAAAATTGTAGCAATACTGTATTTATGTATAATTTGCACATTGTGTACTCAGATGATTTCTTGTTTCGGTTTTTTTATTCCTCCACTGCTGTACTTTCACTGTTTCGGGGATTTGTTGTTGTTGTTACTTATATTATTTATTGTATGAGGGAAAACATTACGATAAAAAATTCAGAGGAAAATTGTACGTAGACTCTACTCAGCTCGAGAGTGCGATCGCACTCTCCGGTGTTTTCGCAATTCTTTTTGCAATTTTAACAACCCGAACATGTTTTCTGGGTGTTCTTCGATTCACCCGGCTAGAATTAGTATTAAAAGTACCGTCTTCATCAAGTACATTTCCAAACTTGACGGGCTCTATATTACTATTACTCGTACTTAAACTGGAGACATGGGCTGGAGCAGTTGTATTTGTTGGAAAATCCTCAGAAGATGAACTGCTCACGTCTAGCTTGAAATCAGCTGGAGACCCTTTGAATAATAGTAGAGCATTGTCTCTCGTCAAATTGGCAACTTCACTGTTCGCTGTAAAAATTGAAAAAATAAATTCCCCCAATTAATTTCATGTCTTTAGAGAATAAATTAAAAATTAATTTAAAAAAAAACAATTACTCAATGAGTTGACGGTTGGAGGAGGACGATCATGTAAGTAGGAGACTGTGGGGGAGAATGAAGGATTCCTGTCACTTAATGCCCGATGATTACAAGAACGCCAGATATTATGGGATGGTCCAGAGCCAACGTAACACCTACAAATTAAAATTAATTAAATTAATTTTTACCAAATTTTTTTTTGTTTTTAAATCAATAAATACAAGATTGTGCATCTCATGCTTTAACTTACCAAGGAACAGCCAAGCCTCGAGAATAGCCACAGAAATGATCTGGTCTGCAACAGAAATCCCATGATCCGGCCTCATCAACTTGACAGTAGTAGAAACCAGCCTCACGATTCTGTCTACAACTCCTTAGACACCTTTCTCCATTAACAGTCTTATCCTCTGTCCCTGCATATTTAACACGGTCATCTCCTTTTGCTATTTGTATATTGAATAAGTACATTTTCCACACATAAGTTATGACTTTAAATTGTATATGTTATAGTTATATACAATATGACTTTGAACTTCAAAGTTTGCAGTGTAAACATAAAATAAATTATTTTAAAAATAATTTTCAAAAGTTATTTTTACTGTAATAAGTTGTTCCACCGATTCCTCCACCACTAGCAAATCGATTGTTCATTCCTTGCTGGCCAGGTAAATAGTAACCATAACGGTTGTAATCATCAACTCTACGGTCATCATAGAATCCTTTGGTATTTGGATAACGATCTCGATCTCGTTCTCGATCATAGGAAGAAGAACCACCATATCGTGATGGGTAATCATTGTAATTGTAGGTAGGACGAGGATTAGTAATTGTGTATTTGTCATCATAACGATTATTTGGGTAACGATCACGATCATCATAGCGACTATCATGGTATCTCACACTGCCACCGCCATCATATCTTCTATTATTGTCATAATATGAACCACTACCACCGCCGCCATTGTAGCGACTATTATAGTTGTCATAATTTCTATTGTTGGTGTCATAATATCGAGTATCCTCTCTCCTACAACTAACATCTGCTCTCTCATCATAAGCATAGATGACTGCATTATCATATCTATCCCTTGCTGTTACAAAGTCACTGGCTCTTAGCATCCGTTCATCCATATCAGAAAGTTGACAACTTCCTCCAGTGGATGAAGTGAGTCGGAAAGACATGGTTTTGCATGGAAATCTGAGAACGTCCATACTTCTCAAACACTCCACTCGACATTCCTCAACCGTTTTTACAGGGAAAGTTGCTCTTGATTGTTCAGGAGCCAAGTATTGATCTTGTTTAAGTCGAACGAGGCAAGCTGTAATAATAATAAATTTATCAAGTCAATTTATTCAATTAAAAATAGGCTTTCAAAGAGAATAAAAAAACTAATGATAATTACCATACATAAAAAACTACGACAGAGAGGGAGAGAGAGAAAGTATACACAAACAAAATACAAGAGATACTCAACTACTACTGCTAAACTACCTCCAAACTACTGGTACACTTTTTTTTACAAATCTAAATCTCATTTTTGGCAATAGAAAAAATATCAAAAGCACACTCAAAGCAAATCAGACCTTCCATCCGCTTGTTATAATATGGAGGTTCAGTTGTAGTCAGCCGTCGGTCATCATTGACGGGACTACCACTGGTGGGCACAACATCCTGACCAACAACGAGGCCAGTAGCAGCATTATGACTATTACTATTATGACTGAGATGCTCTCGGTCACGATCCCTATCACGGTCCCTATCACGATCACGAATACTCGTCAAGTCCTGGTGACGGTCAAATTGTTGTTGTGAGGGCCGTGGTAATGGTGGTGGTGCCAAGGGAGGAGGAGGACGGTGATGGTCAGGACGTGAATGACCTGTAGGGTCATATTGAGGAGGATAAGGTGGTTTAGGTCGAGATTGTGAATGAGATGAGATTGGTGGAGGGAGTTCACTGTGATGTTCACCATGTGATTGAGAAAGTGGAGGAAATTGAGCTTGAGTTGGATATAAAGGATCAGAAGAAGGAAGGGCAGGACGAGGTGGATGGTAGTTGTGACCTTGACCGCCCTGGTCAAGTTGAGAAGAAGAAGAACCAGAAGAAGCTACATTTGTCGCTGTACCTGGCCTTGCTGGATAATTATTATCAATTCGATCTTGTGGTCGATCATAGTTCGTCATAGGTCGTCGACTATGATAGTCATTATAATATCGGTCTCGATCTCGGTCATATCGATCCTCTACAGACCCTGAACCACCAGGTCGATAATTGTGGTCCTGAGTTGATGTCCACCGATCACCATTATCCCCTGGACGACGACTCACATACTGATCGTAAAGGACACATTCAGCTCCCATAAGTCGTCCCATCTCAAACAAGTCATGATCTGGATCAGAGACAATGTTTTGAGTCGGCAATCTTGTCACATCCACGTCATGGAGAAAACAATTGTCATAATCCTGTTGGTCTATACAATTAAAAAATGAAATTATTAATGTAGATTTTTATCAATCAATGAATTTAAAAAACTGAAATCAATAATAATTTTCTGGCTATACAATCATCCTTAAATTTGAAGCCTTTTATTAAAAAATTGTCTTGTCTTTTAAGAAATGCGCTCTAAAAAAAGACTGACAAAAATCTGAGAAAAACTACACAAAGACAGTACATTTTGTGTCCTTGAATTATACCTAAACCATAGTAGCCTGTGCTTTTTTCACTGTACTACATATTGACAAATATGCATACAAACTCCTCAGATGGTACAAAAAAAAGATAAGAAACTCATCATCATCAGTGATCATATAACTTACCAGAACGACGATGGAATGGATCTCGCTCTCGGCCTCTCTCGGTGTGACTAATTGAATCAACAAGATGCCAGGATTAAAATCATCATCATTTATACAATGAATAATTTATCAGCAAAGTTTCAAGTGAATATTCTGATGGGTATTAAGTACTATATAAAAAATAGGGGATACAACATACATGCACACATACTTTAATTTGCCTCAACATCATAATTATAAGAATCATGACTATATCAGTAAAAGCTCTCACAAACTAAACTCTAATGTTATCACATATTCATATAGGGTACATAAGCATTGTGATCATTTTGTAATATAATAATTTATTCCAGTCCTGGGGTAAAATTGCATAAGACAGAAAAGTATGCGGGGAAGAAGAAGAACAAGTACTGAGAAGACGTTTGAAATAGTAACAAGTCACGCAAAGGAAAGGGAAAAGAACTTGAGAAGAATCTTACCGGAAACTGAAGGCACGACAACGAAACAATGCCGTCGTGCATAAATGTTCACACTGACTGGGCGTTGAGACAGCATGGGCGGATTTTACCAAATTATTCAGTTTAGCACCTCTACGGGAAACCACGGCACAGACTACATGTACAATACATAAAGAACAAGTATAGGTGTATTACAAAATGTAAAGAAAAACAAAACATGATACATTTATGACATGTGTATAAAATACGTAATATTATTTAATTTTTATACACATTGAACATAGTCAAATACAGGAAATAAGTATTTCAAAACTGTACTACATGTTCTATACCTATATACAAAGAACACACAAAAAAACATTGAACTTCAAAGAGAAAAATTGTTTCTAAATGTTATACATCTTTATAACTGCATCTTAAGTGCTGCATGTTACAATACTCATACTTTGCATAAATTGAAAAATGCATGCTTTTCATACGTTCTATTCATTGAATTTTACTGCTGTAATATAACGGAATCTGGATACATGAGATTATTTTGTTCCAATCAAAATACTAAATAAGAGTTTAAGAATACAAGGGATGATTTTTCAATTGCTTTGTTCCTTCAATATTTGATCCACCCCTTCAAATTATGTCTTTGCTTTTTTAAACTGTTCAATTTAATTAATAAAAATAATTTGTACTATACAAACTATGACTTACCACCAAAATGTGCTCCAATGCTGGAAGTTGTTTTACAATGTGGTTCCCTTTGGAAAAAGTCATAGTCGTAGTCATCAACAAAGTCATACTTGGCTCTTGCTGAGTCATCAAAATTGACCAAGTAGAAGGGTGACAGTTCACAGTTTGCGACATTGTAAGTGTATCCTGAAGCCATGTATCTGTGTGTAAAAGATATTTTGTCTAATTTATATTTTTGGCCCAAAATCTTTTCCCCTGTACTTTTTCACTGTACTTTTTCCCCTGTACATTTTTCTTGGAAACCTTAAAAATTCAATGTTAATCAAGTCTAAATTCAAGTTTACCTGTAACTGATAGCTCTACAAATAAATCCCTTTTCAGCAATACAAGCCTCTTGACAATCTTGAAGATTATTGACACTCACAGACTTGAGCACATGATTCTTGGCAAGACGTTTTCCACTCATCAGTCGATAAAAGCAATCTATAAAAAAGGTTATACATAGAGAGAGCTATTTTAAAAGTACTGAAAATTAGTTTTCAGTGGTATTTTATATCATTTTAGCATTTGAAAAGATTATTTTTTCTACGCGTCTTTCATTCTCATTTCTTTTGGACCCTGAATTTTATATGAAAAAGGTAAAGATTCATGGAGAAGAGAGAGAGAGAGTGGTATTATTAACTTTTAGAACATTTCATTATTTAATGAGGTACAATTAAATGTCTTCCTGACTCCATAATATACTACACATAGAGAGAGAGAGATCTTCCAGAGAAACATTTCTTTGTTTGCAAAAAGATTCTGTCTACACATGCACATGTATTATACTTTTGCTGTCTGTTTTGAGGTACTAACATCTCGGCTTCTCAAAATAATAATTATCATCCTTAATTTTTTGTTGGTGTATGCAGTACTAACAGCATGTGGTATAATTATCAGTGCACTAAATTATACAGAAATACATATAAATTCACCCAAAAGAAAGAGGAAAGACGAGAAATTAATCTGAAGATGGTTGTACAGTGATAATAAATAATACACAAAGACGTACCAATGGGAATGCCTTGATTGTGAATGTGATTAGAGGAGGGTGCTTGAAAAAGTGGGCTTGTTGGAAAACATCCATCAGCTCTGGACTCGATGTACACGTCGTAGTCATGATTTTTATTAACATCATCATATGTCAGGGATATATTACTCACGCTTCGAGAGTCCAAACTCCGGGCAGTTCGTGTGGCCAATTCACACGTTCCATTCGATCGAGCTGATACACTAAATAGGGGAAAAGAACAAAGAAAAATGATAACATATTTAATGTCAATCATTGATGCACAAATTAAACTACTTCCTCTGCCATCAACCATGCATCATATTATTATTTGGAGATGCATCCTGTACTTTTTTATCATTTAATTTAGAAAATATTTAGGCTCATCACAAGCTTTGTACTCTAAATTGAAATTTAACTAGTGTAAATTAACTACTAGATTATGTTCCTTTTTGTTATGATCCCTCGTTTGGAAAATTAATAAATTAATTGTACTTACCCGTATGCAAAAGCAGCACATCCCTTTGTGGCCAAACATTCTTTTTCACAAGTCACAAGAGACACGGAATTTAGAACTTTGGACGGTCTTCCACTAGCTAATTTGTAGCCAGTTAGCCATTTGGTATAACATTCATCTAAAGATATTCAAAAGATAAATGATTTAATCCAGCCTAGGTATTACAATCAAAAAATTAATCTAATCTACAGTCCCATATCGTTTTTTTGGACATTTTTTTGGAGAAAACAAAATGAAAATTTTACCATGGACTAAGCGCGAAGACGACGAACTTTGAAAGTAAAAAAACTGAAGCACAACTAAAATTACGGTCAGGTAACGGACCCACATGTTCATTTTGTTGATAAAAAAAGACAAAGGAGCACCTCTCAGGCACTCACTCTCACTTCAAGGTATCACAATTAATCAAAACTTTAAATGGCCACTTTTACACGATTAATCAAAGTAGTTTATATATTTGTTTGACAATTTTCATTTTTCATTTCATTCCTCAGTTATTCTTCGTCCTCACTATATCACATTCTGTAATGATGGTCTATGTAAAGATCACTTTTCTTGTACACGACTCCAAGACACTGATGGTATTTATTATCACTTTTGCTGATAAAAGAAACAAAGGTATAAGAACACTTTTTTTCAATATTCTAATGAATGAATCCAATATTTGGGTAAATATGAGAAGAGAAAATTTTGAATTTTGTTGATGATGTCTTTTGAAAAATGTTGAGCCGATGCTAAAATTATTTTCTTAATCTTGATGATGCACCCATGTGTTGTCTCTCTCAAGACGCTAACTCTGAAACTAATAAAAATTCTTTTTCAGGAAGCCGGCGATGATGATGGTGACGATGTGTGCAAGGAAGGGCGACTGCTACAGAACTGAAATGTAACCGGAGGTTAAACAATTTTACATTGCTGATGAATTTTGCTGGTTTGTTGCTGGTGGTCGCTATTTTTTACCCTATGTAATGTTCAACCTAGCGTACTATCAACAACTTTACAGAAAGTACCTGAATTTACTGATCTCCGGCTTGGCTCTCACAAAAATCTCTACAGATTTTAATACAATTATTATGTACATGTATACTTTTTAACTGCTTACTATATATGAGTTTTTCAAATGCTCAAACCAAGAGGAGACGAGTTGTACACATAGAGAGAGAGGACCGGATGTCCCTACTCTTCACGCAATGTAGACTTGACTCGCATATTTTGGAATTTTTGTACGATCTTTAGTTATGATTACTACTAACTTTTCTATTTACTATCTATCTGTATATAAATTAAATGTTTATAAATTTAATAGTAACAACCAAAGCTCCTCTCCTTCTCCCTTACATGTGATCCCCATCAAAATCTTCATCGAACGCATCTAGAAAAGTGTACTAATGACTGAAATGTAACATATTTAAATTTAAATTATGTATTATGTGCTTTTTAATCTTTTTCTTCTATTTTTCTCATTTTTCTAGATTATAACTGGACGACATTCTTAGTAAAGTGTTTTGTAATACATTTGTAGTGGATTCTTTATCTGTATCAAAGTCTCAACAATGTCACCAAGTAACGTTAGTTTAAATATTTTTCTCCATTAGAATTCTAAATGATGACTATCTTTCACTTGATAAATTATGAGTGAGAATATTTAACCTAGGTTAACAAGATTAATTAATGCAGTCTAGTTTATTCCTTTGTTGCCATTTTTTTTGCAAATTGTGTTTAATTATTAGTTGAGCCTTCCATATAATTCTGTCTTATCTTTGACATAGAAAAACTATAGAGGTGACCGCTGACACATGGACAAAGACACCGTGACAAACGATCCAAGTCGTAGATGGAATTTTCTTTGAAAACTGGCTAAAGAAACTGGCTAAAGATGAACTTGTTCTGAAAACTTTACGCTAAAGCGATCATAAGATGTTTTTTCTTTTTTTAAAAATTCATTTTACCTAAGAATGTCATCGTCACGTAATTAAGCCTTATTTTTTTTCTCTATAAAATCTAGCAAAAATCCAAGGGATTCCCATTCCCTGTATAAATGTTGGTTGAGGTCTAAATTCATAAACCTCCATTTTTGATTATGAGATGATGACATGTTACATATTGAGGATACAGTGTTCAATTTTGATGTGCATATTAATTTAATTATCATGTTTAAAATGAACTTTAATTATTGTAGATATTTTTAATTAATCTTTTCCTGCTCCCCACCGTTAGAACTGATCTCATATTATTATTAGTAGATCAGATATTAAATTAAAATATAAAACAGTTTCGTAAATTTGAAGAGAACTAGGTTCATTGAAATTGTCAACATTGATACGGTAGATTTTCCCTACAAGAAATGGTATATTATTATCCTATATTTTTTAATATAGGAAGTTTGAGACTTGACCATGGTTCATAAGTGGATTTGAGTTACACGATATGTATAACGGGTATTAAATTCAATTGAGGGTAAAATATAATTCAGTACACAATAAGTCAATTAACTACAATTATGGAACGGAGAACTCTCTGAATGCTATTATTATTTACTATTAGCTTTGATTACTCTGACATTTGTCAATCCATGATCTTTAAATCTCTGTTAGCATATTACACTTATAACCATTGACACGTTAGAGACTCATTTTTTTTGATACGATGTAATGATATTTAAATATGTCAAAGTACAAAAAAGATAACGCTCTCGATCAATGATCCTACTGTTGATTCTGTAGTTCATAATAGGTACACTCATGTCTAGAGTTATTAAATATTATTTTTTTTGCATGCATTCATTTTTTTGCAAATATTAAATTTCCACGTGGACTATTATTATAATACGATTATAAAAGTAAATCATAGTTAAATAGCATGAAAAAGTTTGCCTCTTCCACCGAGTTCATCAACAGTAGAGTATACGTGTATAATATGAGGATTTTGCACTGGTCATTTTATTTCGTGTTGTTTAGTACATTTTTATATACCAAGGTATATGAAGATCGCGATATCATAGACAAAAAAAACTTGCTCTCGTTTTAATAGTCAATTGTCATCAGGCTTCAAGTGTCCCGTCGGTTGTAGAGGCGGAGGTTACAACCTGAAAAAATGTTATACAGTAGAGCTAGACATTATTATTAAATGATGAGACTACATTGTTATGCATATTAAATACTCTATCGTCATTGCAATCAAGTAATGACAGGAGTACTATGTCTTCTTTGTCTGTATGTGTATATGCATATATAAAGTTGAAATTATATTGCAAAATTTTAATAATTTTTTCTTTCTTTCTTTCACTTCAGCCTTGATTTTCGCACAATTAAAAGCATTTCAGATTACTTTATTATATTGTACTAGAGCAGAAAATTCTGAAGCACAAACAGGAACATGGAAAGGTTATGAAACTTTATACAAGCTGTAAAATTTTGAATGAAATGTTCACGGGATTTTGAGGGGATAAAAAAAATAAAATATTAAGTATATCAAAATATAACAGCATTGCTGTTATATGTACAGTAGCACAAAATAGTTTACTCTCTTTAGTTACGGACATTGGCTTAGTCATTATCGACTTGACGTGACGGAGATGTATCAATTTAAAATGCCTTGACGTGTGTGTTGTACGACAATTTTACCAGATATGTATACATGGGTACACCCAATTAAGAGATCTATTCTATATATAAGTATTTATGATGAATTCATCAAAAAAGATGAATATTTTTTTCATCATCATTTTTTTCAATACAATTGAAGTCCCGTTGCTCATAACTTGTGCATGCAAAAAAAGACTTGTAATATAGTGACAGTATGTTCAATTCAAGGATTTATTATTGAATTGAATTCCATAATCACTTTTTTTCTCCCCATTTTTTAACACTAATCATGAAAATTGCAACGGATGGTCATGTATATCCATGTATTATACCCATGATGATCATTGATCCCACTGCATGTTCTTTTGGGGCTATAAAAATCAGAGCAATGCCAAATTTCATTTTTTTAAATATTATTAATATAAAATATTTCATATTCAAAATTTAATTGGTATTCATGACCTCCTAGAGATGATACAAAAAAGGAAAAGTATGTTATAATAGTTGTTTAAGGGCTAAAAGTATTAAAAAAAATGTCGTAACTTTTTTAAAAAGCGTCAAGAGAGTCACTGATACGTGTATATTATGTATATTAAACGTAGACTATGAATTTTAGTTGTTGTTTATCCATATGAAATATGCCTGGAAATTAAAACGTTCAAGGCTGACGCGACAGGGATTAGACTATATTGTACATGTATTTTAGTAGGAATTTGCAGTAAATGAACTCTTTGATTCTAGTAAATGGAAACCATGATATAACTATTAATAGAAAGATAATATGTATTTTAGCGGAAGATTAGGATGAAGATTATTAAGTCACAATGTAAAAAAAAGTTTCATGGTGTACACATTAAAGTTAAAAATGACAAAATCAAACCATAGTCAGATTAACACCAACTCTCATTTTTTGTCTTCTCATGTATTACAGGTTGGGATGGGTAATGATCATGGAGAGTACTTGAAATTCAATAAGGAAGTTATTCAGCAAAAAAAATACATTGGAAAGAGAGTCTCCTCTCTCAAAATCAAGAGTGAAGAGTAACAAAAAAAGAAAGAAGAAGCAGAAAAAGGGAAGCGAGGCTATTGCTGTGTACAGAGATGTATGTACAAGCAATACTTTAGCCGCTCCCCATCGTCATCGTCATGGGGTCACACTCGAGTTACTTTCTCTGAGGTCAAGTTAAGGCATTGTGAATTACTCTAATGCTGTTTCTGGTTCTGGTTCTCCTGATACAAGGTAAACAATAGAATTGCCCTATGGGTGGAGAGCATCCGCTCATTTTTTTTCTTGAAAAATTCTTCTTCGACGAAGACACGAAGAAGAAGAGGATCATTTATATATATATATATGTAATATATTATTTCGAGTAATACGTCGTGGGTATAAAGAATTTTTTAAGTATTTTACCAATGAAAGCTTACAAACCTGCGAACATGTAAGAATAAGTATGTGCACACGATATAATAATTAATTATGAGCCTAACTGTGACAATATAATACACAAGGAAGTATTCTCCAGAATGATTGACGAGGATGATGACAGGTACCCCGGACACAAATTTTTGTTACAAGACTGACAAACAGAGCATATGGGATGGGCTGTGTGAGATTTTTCAGTGTTTCTTTTTGTTGAAATTACATTTTTTTTTAAAAAAAAAAACATTTTAAGTCAGAGTTCAACTGTACATATCTTTGACATGAGATTTTAGTAAAAATTAATTAAATGATTAAAATATTACGTCTACATTTTACACTTCAAGTAAATGAATATTACACAAAGAGTTTTTATAAGCTCTGGCTTAAAGCCAATGCAGTACCTAGAAGGATAAGGTCAAGTCAAAATTAATCACATCAAGTTGTAATCTATCTATGCATTCCTCCCACACACCTGTCCAGCCCTAATTTATATTATCGTACATAGTCGGTAACTTTGTTTACATTAGATAATAATTATTTCCTGGACAGTAGCCATCATTTTACTAGGCCTTTGGCATACTCGTACCTTACTAGTATTAGTGACTCGTACGTATCTCATGAGAGAATGAAAGTAAAACAAAAGCCATAATCGTAACTTTTATCGTGATTGTACACTCACAATTAGTTCCTATATTATTTTCGTGTTATCTTAGTTGTAATCTTAATTATTATTTTGATTCAATTTCCACAGTCAATATTGAATAGCTCAGGCTTGAGTAAATTTCATGTACAAATGTACATGACCCTACATTTGTTGTAATTATGTTGAGACTTGAATAGAGTAGAGCTGGTGATTTATATAATTTAACAGTGATATAATTATCCTTCTTTTTATTAATCATTTCTTCTTTTTTTTCCGGCAGTCCAAGACTCGGGACTATAAGGACACTTTCAATCATTTAATTCTCATTCCCCTTGAATTAATTTATTCGTCTATGGCTTCCCTATTTTTTTTATTCTTTGTCGTGTGCATTCAACTCCTTTCAAAGCATGTGAATTGGTCACAATAAAATTAATTTTGGACATCAAGAATTATTATTATTTGGGCTTCCACGTATTGTCCACTTGGTTAAAAACTAGGGTAAAAAATCACTTTTCCCCAAAAATATAGTATATTGTGTAACAATATAAAAGAATATTTTTATTTTTACTACTCTGTATTATTATATGGTATTGCGGTGAAAGCCCTAACAATTAGAGACACATTATACATCAATTTTTACATCCAACATGAACTTGTATTTAATATTTACTTGTACTCTACTAGTTGGTTGACAATTTTTTAAGACAAAGGGGAATGTCTTGTTAAATTTTTATACACACGGATGACACGCATCAAGAGATTTTTCATTTGGTTCTCAACAGCATGGAAATATCTAAAGAAATTTAGAAGATAAAATGGCAGTAAATTGTTGAAAAACAAAAGTTTTTTCTTTGCAAAAAAAATAGAAATAAAAACTTTGATTGGAGTACAGCTGAACATGCGATAAGTTTGCCGCCAGGTCATAATCCCTTTCGATTAATAATACCTGCTAGGTATTACCTATAGTACACAATGTCTTATGAATCTTATGATGTTATCTTTTTTTATTTCTTTTTCTCTACGAAAAAAATAATTTAATGTCAAGTTCATGTTCATGTCAAAAGTTTCACTTTGGTGTTCTTCTTCTTCAGAAGTTCTTCTCTTGTCTCCATTTTTTTCCGGTTGTCACACTCTCGTTGTCATTGTCTTGAACCTTTCTTGGACCTTTTTTGATACTCAAATTAAGTAAGGAATTGCATGAAATTCAAGTGCACTCCACCAAAGTGCATTGTCACTATACTGAGAAGATAGTTGTGTCATGTAAATTGTTATGACGTTTAAATTCCATAGCTCTGGTTTGTCTCGGTCTCTGACTTTTTTTTGTCCTCCTTGTTTTGTTAACTTCATTCCTAATTGTTTTCCTCAATTTCAACTCCCATGGGATAATTTTTTTGTGGAAACTATTAAGTCTGAGTCATTTAACAGCGTCACATTAATGTAGAGTGCAAGAGTTTAATTCCGTAGTTTTAATTAGCAAATTTAAATAAATGGACATATCCTTACAGGATCTTTGATGAAATACTTTTGGTTTGTGTGTTGATAATTGATGAGGAAGTTTTAATATTAGGTATTGGCATTTTTTAATCTTCATTTAAATTACAAAAGTTCAAGAATACAGCTACAGCTAAGCTAAGAACACGCAAAAATTGTACAATTGATGGATGTGAAGTAGAATTGTAGAATAGTATTGAAATTATAAATAACTGTTGTTATTTAGATAAGCAAAAGAGAATAATAATTATATTTAATTATAAACTACGCATATATGATTTTTAATATTTAAAAAAATTAAGACTGAGAGAGAGATGGATAAAACTCTTGACCTCACGCATTCAAAGTGTTCACAATCAAAGAGTTGAATCAAGGTGAATTAAAAAAAGAAGAGAATACAAAAAAAAACCTCAAAGTCAAAAGCAAATCCTCATTCAATTTCCCCCATTTTCAAAGATTTGCTAAAAAATGTTAATGTTAACAATGTTGAATGTGTTGATGGAAATGTGAATGAATAATTAGTATTTTGTCAGGTTTAATATGATGAGATATGTCTGTCCACATTGTGAAGGGATGTCGTCATGATTGAATGAGGTAGACAGAAAGAGATAGACTAAAATTTAATTGTAATTTCAAGCTCTTGAAATTGCCCCTCTCTCCATGAATTTTCCATTCTTTTATTTTGTACAAAATTCTTTAGTTTTGTTTTTTTTGTGGGTCCATTTTTTTTGGTGAGTATTTCGTCAAAATTCGTTTCACTTTCAATTTTTGTCATTTTTGTCACCTCTATTACATTGTTTTATGTACAACAATTTGAAGCAGTAGTTCTCATTGTTACACAATAGTTAAATTAATGGGTGTTCCCATTCTGTTTAGACGTGGACTAGAATGTGTGAGGGGGGTACATATAGGGATTTAATATATTTTTGTAAAATATATAAAAAAAACTCATGATTCGTTGATAATTATGATATTATTTTGCCCTAATTGTGGAGCATGTATGTCGTATGAGAGAGAGAGGAGGGATTAAAATGTAATAAAATGACACGGTCTACTCGTGTACAAGTAAATCTAATTATGAATGAATGTCTCATTGTTGTTACATCCAAAGAAAAATATAGACAGAGAGGAAATGATGAGCCGAGTCTCTTTTATCATTGTTCATGGCATCATCAACATTTAACATCTTGAAACAAAATATGACTATTTTTTTTCTCTGCCATGTAAGAATTATACTCCACTCATAGTTGTCACCCAAATGGGTCCCTATCCTTGTCCTTGCAGTGAAGCGATCGTAATCATGGTCTTAATTTAAAAAGTGTCTCCGTCTCTCTCTCTTTCTCTTTGTAAATTTTCTTAATGTGCGTAGATTACACAATCGAAAAGTTTTTTTTTGTGTAAAAACTAATATAATTCTTTTAGTTTGAATTCTTCATTTATAATTTTGTGAACTTCCAGGATGATTCTTTTGGTAAATTGGAATCATCATCCATGGCTTTGTAGTTGTAATGTAATTATCCATTATATTGTTTAATCCGTTCTGCAGTTCCCCGGAAGCATAAATTTTAGACAATTGTGTTTTAAAGGGAGAATATTTGATGTATCAATAGGCCTCTCATGGGAGTCCCATGTTAATTTAACATGAAAGCAAATGTGTATGAATCATAAATCCATATGTAAAAATTTTTTTGATTACTCTGACGGTACTTTGCAATTATTTTATTAAATTGAAACTAACTGTTGAGACAGACTTGTCGACGTGGGATCGTCAACAAGTCACAATGTTTTTTTGGTTCATTTCCTTCCGGTAATTATTTTTGTAAATGTGTATTACTAGTACAATGTAGAATTTATCGATAAATTGTTCCACAAATCTGTCAATACTTTTATTTTTTTAACTTTTATGCTCCATAAGTTGTGGCAGGGTTGACTCTTGATTTTAAAAATAATTTGAAGCTATTTTGATTCACTTTTGGCTATGTTGATGAGTGAAGATTGTTGACTGGGGGGAAGGGGATCATGTAATTTAATTTGACGAGGGCTATCCATTTCATTGCACATCCGTCCATCCGTCTAGTTGTTCATAACCCTGACTCTTCTTAATACATCATAAAAATATACGTAATATTATTATAATGTTATGAGGGAAGTGAAAATATGTGAATAATGGTGACAAAAAAACGGCAAAATTTAATTATTAGATCATTGTCCCTCAGCTCTTTTATTTTTATTTTTAAATAATTATTTTGTCAGAGGTGTCGGTGTCATAAATTGCGCAATCATCCTTTTCTCTCTCTCTACAGATATTTTAATAAATGGACACTCATTTTGTGGGTTTTTAAACTGTTGAAATATTTTGAAACGTTTTAAAATGTACAGTAATAGTGGTAGTGTATTTTACAGAACTACATATATTAGAAATTTTGCAGTATGTTTTCGTAAGTGAAAATTTGCAAACAATTTTTTGACTTGAAACGTTCAATTGTCAAAATAAAGTTTAAAATAGTTTTTTTTGATAAAATTTAATTTTATCACATAAATTGAAAAAAGTTGTCCATTATAAGTTAAACTCTCTCTTATCGTCATTTGACAATTATTGTTCAGTTTTTACTTGATTTTCATGAAAGATATGAGGGAAAAAAACAGAGAAATCGTTTTATGATCTTATTGAAGATAAGTTTTTGCATGAACTTTATATTTAATACAGACAAAAATATTAAATAAATTTCCATTCCATCTATATGACCCCGGCTCACTTTTTTTTCTTTGTAGAGAATAAGAGAGAAGTGACATCAACAATAGAAAACAAGAGAGAGGGGCCATGTAGATGGAATGAAAATTTTGAGAGTTAACAATGAAAGCGATGTGACAAAGTGGACAGTTTTTTTTACAATTTCTATACTACCTCCCCCGTAAATTCTATTCAAGTGTATCATCATACAATGTATTATCTATGACATACATAATATAATGTTGTACATAACATTTAAAAAAAATGTGAATTTGGGTCATTCGTCCGCTTCTGCACTACAATTCACTTACAATTTCTCAATGCACATTATTTATTTTTATGTGGGCTCGTATCACTCTTCAGACAAATACATTGTCACACAGAGTCCTTTATTTTGATGCATCATTTTGTAAAAAAAATTTATCTACTTTAGCTATACTCCCAACTGTATGTGTGTGTTTGTAGTGGTAAATTAACTACGTGCTGGTCAACAATTTAAAATTCATCAAACCAATCTTTGTTTATTATGAATTTGTATACCAAAAAAAGTATGCCCCACACAGAGCTGTGTGTTTTTTCCAATACACATTTTTTTTGTAGAACATGCTCCATGCTCATCATTTAGTTTGAATGAATTTCAAAAAAAATTGATGTGTATTTAAATACACATTATGAACTAAATTGCCGTTTTTCCGTATTTGTATTATATATGTATGATATGTCTGTGGATGCCCCTTTTTCCAAAAATTGTAAAAAAATAGCTTTAAAGCACAAAATTGAAGTCTACAACAATTGTTGTAGACTTCAATTTTGTGTGCACAGTTTAGCTTGCTCTAATTTTGTGTTTGGGTTAGTTTTGATGGAATTTTTAAATTGTTTTAGACATTGCATTTATAAATTTTTATAGAGAAAGGGTAGGAATGACAATTGTTCTAGTTATGATTGTACGAATATTTTTAGTTTGCCAAGAAAAATGTATTTCCGAAGAGTGTTTGGGGTCAATGAGATAATTGTGTAGACATTTTGTACTTACTTCTCAATACAAAAATTACATGTCAAATTGGGAATGGCGCCCAATAGTACTCGTACGATGTGGTAAACAATAACAAAATTTAATTTAATTTACGTTGTAAATAAATTTGATATAATAAAAAAGAAGAAGATGACACCGAGATTCCTTGTTAGTTGTTAGCTTTGGATATGGTGTCAAATTGACAATTTGACATTTGAGTTGATGTTGACGTTGGAAATATTTTTGTCATGATGTAATTGGGATAATAACTTTTAATACTCAATTTGTTTACATAAATAAATAAAAGGGGGAAATTTCTGACCTTTTATCCTCATTCAATATTTGTTACAAGAAAAGATTTAGAATTCTCGACTGTAGTCATAAATGTCATTTTGAAGATGAAAAAAAGAACAAGAAAATGAGTGTTGAGTGTTGACCAAACTGAGCTCAAGGAGAGTGAAAAGTGTCCATTCAGTAATATATTATGTGGGATTATTAATACCGTTAAAATTGAATGCATTTGACCTATACTCCCTCCCCCTCCTCCTTCTCTTCCCTGTCAATTCAAATTGAATGAGAAAGATATTATTATTGTTCAATAATCATTTTATGAATATTTTACAAATAATTGAGATGAAGATCGAGTACAAGGAGCTTGTCTTCTTGTTTTTTTGCATTCCAAAATCCTTCCCTTGCATGTATTTTGGAGGAGACAAGAGAAGAGTGAATGATGTCACAACAATCAAAAAATTTTTGGGACAAAAGCCAAAACAAATCAACATTTTTTCTTGTTAGTTTGTACACACATTGTGATTATTTTATTAGTAGCTTCTTTTTCTTGTTAACAAGGTAGGAAAATGTTGAATGTAGATGTTTTGAAAAAGTGACATTTTGTAGTGCTAAAAATTTAATAACTCTCTTAACATTTTGAGTGGAATTTTTAACTTATAGTAAAATACATGTTATGATGACAATTATGTGCGTATTTTTTCTCTTTTCACTGCTATATTAATGGTGACATAATATAAAGTTAATTTGCATAAATAGAATTTATTAAAATGTTTCCTCCACATTTAAAGTTACAAATGTACTTAAATGTATGAACAAAGTCTTGGTTAAATTGTTTTTATCTTTTTGGTGAATTATTTATATGACAATGAGAGGCAGAGTCTCCACCTTTTCATTAGTTGAACAATCTTAGTTTCAACCAGCGCACCTGTGATGTCAGGTAATTTTTTGAGCAATGAAAATGGCTTGTTGTGTAACAAAGTTTTTTTTTTCTTTTATTTTTGATTATTTATTTAAGACGAGTAAAAAAAGTCTCATAAAATATTTGGAGTAACTTGATTTATTATAAAATATTAAATTTAATCGGGTAATCTTTTTTGAAACTTTTTATTTTACTTTTAACTCTCTATTTTATTTGATAAGAGAGACTACTTTATGTGATGAAAATTGTTGATTTTTACTCCTTTTTTACGATAAAAGTAAATGATGCAAAATTTGTAAATGTTTTTTATACCTAATATGAATTCTATTGGGCTCTTTGATTACATTTTTTATAGTTTTGATGGGGGTTTTTTCAGTGATGTTATTTTTGACAGTTTTTTTTGTCAGTTGTGTGGGCAGTTTTTTTATTACTTTTTCAAAGGTTCAATGGTTATTTTTTGAATGATAATTGATGGATTTTAAGTTTAATTATTTGAGATGAAATCATTTAAGGGATTTGATTTTTTTTTGAAAGTTTTTGTTTAATATGAATGACATTTTTATCGTTTTTTGATGATTTTAGTTTCATAATTTTTAAAATTTTCTAAAATTCAAGAAAAATGCCATAAAATGAATTAATAATTTGTACAACTTTGACGCCACTTGAAATAATTTAAGATAAAATTTGCAGTGCTGATTTTTCTTGAAAATGAGAATTATGTCCTTGTTTTTGAAACTTTTCACCAAATAATTAGACTGTTAAAAAAGTTGCCAAAATCATGTTAATTTTCTGGATTTGAATAACCATGAGTTAACTGTTTTTGTTCATACACCATTTAAAGTGATTAAAAATGAAAATGAAAATAGAATGGGGTCATCCATTACTTTTGAAGAGAGGGAGGGAGGTGCAGCCTAAGATTTTTTCAGTAGTTCAAGTAGTGACGATTGACTTTGTTGAAATTTTGAGCTTGTAAAGAAAAAAAGGTACATGTTAAGTAGTTTGTTACATACTTTATTCAGAATAAATTTAATTTGTATGAATTAGTAAAAAACAAAAAAAAATCGCACCTTCACTTTACAGATACTCTCAAGTTAACACGTTTAACAGCAGGCGTTATAAAAATTTCCAATTTAACTTGTCATCATCTTGATGGTCCATGCATTTTCATGAGTTAAATGCATCTTCTTTTGACTCTTTGAAACTTTGTGAAAACTAAAGACTCGTCTTTATAAAAACTAATTGTAATCATACACGAAATATAAAATCTCAAAAAGTTTGACATCAAGTCATGACTTGATGAATCTTTAGCACTCGATTGTGTTTACAAGAGAAAGAAGAAGAATTTTTTTATTCAACAATTCCTTTCCATGAATAATAATAATGGTGATGATTATAACCACACAATTATCATAATTACATTATAGATACACGAATTGATGGGTAAATGCAGGAATGCAAGTTTTAACTTTTGCCTTCTTCGCGTCTTCTCCTGCCTCCTGCATTAAACATTTATCGTCCAAGGGAGATTTGCTGATGATGAAAGATAGTAACAATTGACATGTCTCGTATCTACATACAATACTACATAATATTATTAGCACATGGGAATTTAATTAGCTTCTAATGTTATATGTTAGCCATTCCCCTCCTCATTTATCTGTAATTTTTTGCAAAACATTTTAACTGTGATCTAACAATAAGACGGAGAGAGATGACCAAGATTAGAATTTGTTTTTACGATACTTTCCTTTTCATCTCTCTCTCTCTCTGTTGTAAGTGTCATACATATGATCTTATGTGCTGACATCGATATCCCTTTTAACTCTTAACTGTCTTTAAATAATAATAATTGACACACGGTTTTTCCTTCTCCTCCTTCATCTTTGCTCACCCACTCACACAGAAAAAAATTGCACATCATTTTTATTATTTGTTGAGGGGGTTTTAAGGACCATTGATTAAAATTGCAAATTGTAAATTACACATGGCAAATCACAAATGGTGGATGGGGATACTGTTAGTCAATTTAATGGTTTAGGAGAATGTCATTCAACTCTTTTATGGGGGGGAGACACTTGTATAATAGACCAATTAAAACCCACAAAATCCCCTTCATTTTAAAGTCTCCATTTCAATAGTACGGAAATTTTAAATTGATTGAAATTATTTTTTATGTTTATTTCCATTATAATGCAACAATGGACTTGTCAGAGTGTGTTTGTACAAAATAGTCAAATGACGTTTAAAATAAGGCAATTAATTGATTAGAATTATTGAAATGAAAAAAAAATTGTAATTTTTTGCCATGTTAAAAACTAATAAAATAAAAACGTGCTTGAGCATAACTGAAAGCCAATTTTGCATGCAAAAATAAGAAAATAGTTTTTGTCCCATGACTGTAACAAAAAGCTTAAATCTGTTCATTTAGGAAGAAGGTTGTGACATGAGGAGAGAAAGAGGGATAATTAAATTGTTAAAATTTCCATTTCAAATTTATATTTTTGAATATAAATATTAACAAAATGTATGAAACTTTGCCTTACTTGTCATAATAGTCATTGACAGTATAATATTTAAGGTATTGCGTCATATTTAACAGCATTATGTCATTTGTCAGAGTTGCTCAAACTGTTTAGTCTCTCTCTCTCTCTAGTACTAATTAGATAAAAGATGAGACTGTGAGTTGAGTTGAGTTTTACTACTTAAAATTTGTTTGTTATTCTGCTCCTGTCATTAAAATTTTAGCTTAAGTTTAAATCCGTCAGATGAAATTTAAACTTTATATAATAATTGTATAAAAAAAAGATAATTAAATTCAGAAGATGGCATCCATTCTCCCATAAATAGTTTGACTTGTACTTTTAAGTCTCATGTTTTTTTATGTGAGATATAAAAATGTCTTGAAAATCAAGAGTCAACTTGATTTCTTTGTAGTTTTCACAAGACAAATAGTTGGTGGGCATACAGATCAGTTGGAAAATGTTTTAAAAACAATTTTCTCTGGAAATGAGATGACCTCAAAGCAATTTGGAATGGTGAATGGTCTAGGAAAATAAAATTAGGTAATTTGTAGGCACAATAAATTCCATGCTCAAGTGCAACAGATTTTGCAAAAAAAAAACCCAAAGGGATTCAGTTTAACATTTGACCAATCAAGACAAACAAAATATTTTTCTATATAAAAAAGTACACATTTCCCAATTTATGTGGTCAACTAACTAACGATAAGTCATACGAGAGTGTGGATGAAACAAAGTAAATAAAAAATAAATGTCGCAAATAGACACAAGAGAAAATAAAGATGAAAAAAAAAGTTTTGTCGACTTTAGCGGAACTAAATAAATTTCTTGATAAATGTCAGACAAGTGGACAATACATTTTTTTGAGGGAGTAATTTTTTATACTTGTCAAACTTTCTGCTACTTATTTTGTTACTCTTGAAGATAGTCTTAGTGTTAACCCTCTTCTGTTCTTAGAGGAGGAAGAGAAGAAATATGTGACAAAATAATACACAATAATTTTTTTTATAAAAAAAAACTCTCTACAATAATTAAGATAATAAAATGTGTACAGTGTACACAAGACACAAGACACAACTCATAGACGTAATATATGTACACTCCTTTCTATTTACTCTTTCATCTTCTTTATCCGTCTCTGGTCTTTGACTTAAGAAGAGACAAGAGAGAGAGAGAGAGAGAGAGACATAAAAAATTGAGTTGACTTACTCATTCCATGTACAATCTCATTAACCCTATGAACCTCTGACGACAAGACTAAAGTAAATTGTGTTCAATTTTGAGTTTATATGTACGAACTATGTAATATTTGATGATTGTACATACAAGGAGAGGAAAAAAAATTCATTTGGAGAATGTAATTTGTCACTTTTGTGGTTTAATAAGACCATCAAACTCCTTCTTATAATATTATTACAGTCATCATTTTAAATTGCTCTAGTTTGACGGTCAGGAAAGGAGGGGGAGAACGACTCACTAGTTTCCAGTTCATTACACGTCGTCCGTCACATCCCCACCATTGCATTGTTACAACTCCAAAAATTGTATGGTTGGATACGGAGGATTGAGAATTGAGATGGGGAGGGGGGAAAAGATTGAAGTTTCAATTGCATGGTGTGTGTGGTGTGTGCGGTAAAAACTTTTTTTTTATTTTATTTTTCTACTTCTCCATTCATTCTAAGAATGGGAAGTGAACAAAAAAAAAGGATCATGGATCTTTGCAAGAAGTTGGATTTGCTAGTGTGAGAGTATATGCGTTGATAGGGATAGAGATATATAGACTTGAGAATGAGTTTTGAGCATCTCAAGATCCTTTCAAGTGTGTCTATTCTTGTATACATAAGGTTTTTTTGAAGAGATGTACAATGCATGGGCATGGATTTCTCCCCTGTCTTGTCTTGAATCGTTATCCTTCTCTTTTGCTCGCTGGCTTCTTCTCTCCTTCCTTGTCCATGGTGAGACGACGACGGAGCAATGGTTTGGACCAAAGACGGAGGAGAGTACAAAAGAGTATTTAGGAGAGAGGATAGGTACATATTATTTTATATAAGAATAGGGGAGCACACTGTTTCGCACGCATGGCCGTTTTCTCTGAACGTTTTCGTTCATCTAAGTTAACCACCTTCGATTTTTTTTCCAGATAATTTTTGTTCACCCTCGTGTCTCTCTCTTTCTCATACACAAATTCACAATTCACCAACTTGTCTTCTTCCTCCATCTCCTCTTCTTTTTTTTCATATGGCACAGATACAATATGAGAGTGTATAATGTTGAGTGATAAGATTCTCAGCTTCATTCTCCAGAAAAATGTCCACCTCATCATGTCCTTGTTGAAGGTGTAGAACTGTAGAGGATAGGGGAGGATAAAAGTGTAGGGTAAAAAAAAAGTTGATCTTGTTCATGGGATGCATAGTTTTGCATAGGAGAGCATTGATTCTTATTCACGTCTGGTCCTGGTGTATGGACTATGTATGAGAATGTGGATGTGAGGATGTGACTCTCTCGCCATTTTATTAACAAGTGAGATGAATATAACAATGGGCATTAGGTATATGAGACACACACGTAGTGAATTTATTTTGCTTTATATCTCTACAAGTCTGCACTGTACAAGAGAGAGAGAGACTCGAGAGAGGACTAGAGGGAAACAGGTAAGAGAGTTATAAAAACATTGCATTACATTACACAGATTGCACAGTGAAACGTTGGTAGTATTTTTTTGGACATTTAAAATGTTGTGAGGAAGTATGTCTAAAAGTCTACACCATTGACTCAAAGTTTTCCTCTACTACTTTTTGGACAAAGTTTTATATGATAGATAGTACAGTGTTATGTGTATACAATAGTACACATTGAGATACATAGTTTTTGCCAGATTACTTACTTGGAATCTCTGCCTCCTTTTCAACTCGTTTGGGTATCCCAACGTACGTAACATACAACATTCAACATTTAGTATAGGCTGTGAGCAAACAAGGAACAAATGGGAGACGGAGGAACGACAAGTTTATAAAGGAAAAAGAGTTTGGAGAGTAGCCGAGGATACTGATGTTGATGCTGTGTGTGTGTGCCTTTTGTTTAGTCACACATACTCACATATATCTGTGAGTTTTGTGAGTGTGTAACTATGTAATATCATTTTGTGTGTATGTGATGCGGCTGTTTTAATGCTAGAGAAAATTCATAGGGATTTTGTGTTTGCTCTCTGTTGTATACGTACTCTCGTACTATCTTCCATGTTGTTGGTCTTGTGCAGTCAAGTAGATGTTTTGAAGCTCCTTTATCTCACTTTGATTTTCATGGGGAGAAGACCACTAGCCTTACATTAGTTAGTTACATGGCAAAGAAGAGTCGACATTGGTTTTTATTTCCTTTCTTGTACAACTTTATATTATGATGATGGTATGAATGTTGTTTGGGAAGAGGCTGTTGCTTTGACTTTGTCTATGTGTACTATGTGTACATGTCGATAAATGGCAAAATGCACATGGAGTCAAGTAACAAGGAGCGAGCCACAGAGTCACTCACGAGTAAAGTGGAAGAAGGGGCTATAGGCAAAAAGAAGCTTCATATTCTTCATCATTTACTCTCCCATTGCCCACGAGAAGAGGTGGCTCAAGAGAGCACAAAAAAGAGTCAAAGAAATTTACCTCTACACAGTCAGTCTTCTTCTTTTTGTCTCTCAGAGTGTAAGAGACCTCAGAGTCATCAGTAGTGAGTTTGGTGGCGGCTGCGGCGGGCTGTTATACTTATATATACAGATATATTTCCTCTCATCTTTATTAAAAAAAGTGATCACAAATTGGAATCATTCCTCCAACTATTTTTTTTCTTTGGCTATACTATCAAGGACAAGTCAAAGGCTGAGGAATTTTTGTACAGTCTTTGGTTTTTTCTATATTACATTTTTTTAACATTCTTGTGAAAGACTGTTGAGAGCTTGTCAAAAAAAGTGGAGAAAAATTAGAGGAAATATTTAGACAATTTATTCACTACTCAAGTCAATTAGTAAAAGATTAATTAGTGTTGAAAAGTGTGAATCATGATTTTGTTCTGTGATGAATTGAGTGCAAAGTCGGTACTTGTATAAATAAATTAAAAAAAATTCACTATTGATGAACATGGAATGTACTATATCAAGAAAAGTATGTACAAGAAAACAAAGAGTTTAATTAAATAATTATCAAAATCCGCTTGCCAAAATATTTTTTTTGAGGGAAATATCAGGAGAAACGTGTAGAGAGGGGGGAGGAGGGGTTTGGAATTTTGGGAGAGTAAATAAAAGAAAACGGGAAGCAGGCACACGAGTCAGTTGAGTAGTGGGTACTGTCGACTTACCCGGACGATCAAAATCAATAATTTTAGTCGGGTAGAACCCGCGTATGGACTTTGGATTCAAAAATCATACCAAAAAATAAATTAAACTTATATCAAGACAACTCTTTACACATCAATTGTTTAATATCAGTATTAAAGTGTGTAGTTATAGTTAATTATATAATATAAATATATTTGTGAATAATATCATCATTATATCATTCTATAGTTGTTAAATAACACGTTACATATCTGAAGTAAAAATATATATAAATCAAATATCAAGACACACACACAAACACAAAAGGAAACACACATCATAGTTGACAATCTAGTTTGGACAAATACCTGAATCACTAGTTTTGTTGTGTGTCAGGACAATTTTAAAAGACTTGTTTATAAAAAGAGCAGTTAAATGTTGTTAGTATTATTTTAAAAACCACGAGTTCAAATTGATGACGACCCGACGGTTTGGACCTTCGTCCAAGACAAACCACAAGATAAAGGACTTGACCGTATCAACTTGTTTTTTTTATGTTTGATCATCATTATTCAAGTTCCTCTTTGAAACGTATCAACCAGCATCAAGCTTCAACTTCAGTCTCATCATTTATCAATACTAATCAAATATTGGAAATATTTTTTTGCTGACTATTGTCAAAAGATTCAAATCTTTTTGTTTTTGTTTTTCTTTGCTCATCAAAAATCTTTCAAGTTGGATTTTTTCTTTACTCTACCTGCCAACGTGAGATCGATACGAGATTATATCATTGAAGGTAAGAATATTTAATTGTAATTACTATTAAATTATCTCTTGTCTTGTAGTCAGTAAAAACTAACTAAACAAGTTGAGACTAGTTGTTTTGTCAGTTAGTTGGGGTTCGAGTGGACTTTAAGAGAGAGAAAAAAGGATAATTTGTAAAATATTTATCTAAAAATACAAAATTATAATACATATTTAATATTTATACAGTCATTAAGTTCTCATAGGTCTAGTACATTTCCAAGGTTAGATGAGGACATAATAATACGGAAAAAAATATGAGAGTGAGAGAGAGAATGACAGGAGGAATATTTTCCGTGATTTTTAACTTTTTTTTCCCTCTCTGTAATTATGATTAACTAATAAGAGTGCTTTGCTGTTACTGTTGCATTGGACTGTCTTCGTCTTGTTAGCTAAGATACGACAACGGAGGGTAATCAAAATTAGAGGATAGAGTTATAGAAACCTAATTAGAAATTAAGTACAAAGCTCATCAAGACTATATAATATAATAAAGTCAAATAACTATCCAACACGATTTATGTACCTTATATAAAGTACACTCACCGTCTTTCGTGTCTCACTAAGGTTAATTATCATCAAGTACATACATACACAGTGTACACAGTGTAACGACAAGACGAGAGAGAAGACCAAGTTCTCAAGTTGGTTTAATTTGTCAAGTGACGCAAAGGCAGTGAAGGGTTATAAGAAAAACAAGTCATTTTGGTTAGTAAATTCCTTAATTTATCAAGTTAGACTAGTGAGGGACGTAATTATTAATTATTCATTGTGTTTAGTCTTGGGAAAAGAGCTGCGAGGTAAATTTCAGCAGTAAATACTTTTTTGGTGTGTATCTTATGAGTACTCTCTGCCACAAAGTCTCAAAGTTTTCGTGTTTCATCTTTCTCAAGTCTCAACATATAAAAAAGTGAACAAATGACGAAAAATACATATATACTCTCTTTACCCCATCAACGTACTCGTGCTAATTGGTTAATTGTATTATTTTAAATAATATTAAATTCTTACTCAAAGTTTAAAAGTGTAATAGCACGAGGAATTAAAGTTCTTGAGAAAAAAAACCCAACAACAATCTTCTTCATAAATGTACAATACATGGTTAAATTGTAAATGTAAATGGTGGTCATAAATTGAGTACTCTCCAAGGAAATCCCTTTTAAAACTGGCCACACGAATATTTAATTTTAATATTTTAATACAGAGCACACAAAAAAATAGAATGGTTAAGAAATGGCTTGTAATACTTTTTTTTGTTTGTGTGTTCCTCTGCCTTCCATTTTATTTAACCAATTTGAAATAATACTGGCATTTACTTATATGTTAGTGTTACATGAGACTCCATTGTAATGCCTTCTCTTGGAATGGAATAGAATAAGTCATGAATTCTCCATTAACAAAAACCCTCATTGTTATGGACGAAACCTAATGAAAGGGAAAAAGGGAACAAAAACAAAGAGTTTCAGTGAACTTGTGTGTGTATATAGTAAATTGTACGAGTATACTATTTAAGCATAAAATTTACCATGTAATCGACTTTTTGCCGGTTATACATTACAGATATTATATTATATAACATTTTATTATTAATTGTTTGTCTTTAGTCTCTCTCCCTCCCTTTCTTTAAATTTGAGACTCTTTGGTTTTTTGTTTTGTTTTGTGTTACAATTCAAAACCCTTATCATTGGTCTCTCTCTCCATTCTTTATCATAAATTACATTAGATAAAGGGGACGTAGAACTAGTGCATTTAATATCATTTTGGATAGTTATGGAGGGACATTAAAACTGATAAGAAATTGCAGTCAACTGCAGTAATATTTCAGCCAAGATTTTGTGCAAAATTATAGTTCCAAATTCTAAAGTCACAATGTGTATAACCTTAAAAGGTAGTCATCATCATACACATGTATAGGAACTGTGGAGAGGTAGTCATTTCCTTTTAGCTTAATTAGTAATAGAAATAAATTGAGCAGACCATTTTGTGATAACAAGTTTTTGAGGAAGAAAAAAAAGTAACATTTTTTTGGATAAAAAAAAGTTTGTCCTTTTTTTCAAAATGACATTTTTCTTCATATTTAATATTATTAGAGTTGGTGTAATTTTTGCTGGGTAAAATACACAACCAAAGTCAACAGTCAACACTTTTTTGAGAGAGGAGGAGGAGGAGAGGGAAATAAATGACGATAATATATTTCTATTAAAAGTCGTTTGAATTTTTTTTATTTTACAAAGTCGTAAAATTGTGTATGTACTATAGTTGTCCCCCTCCTCCATTAACAATTTAGCACACTCTCTCATCATAATTTGAGTGGAGAGACTCGAGACGAAGGAGCATTTAACACCATAAAAGTTTAATGATGAAAAAGTCCTTTATATAATATATTATACAGAGCAATTATGTACTAAACGAGAGGAATCTGTGGCTCATACTCATAACCTGTCTCTATCTCTATTTCATATTTTTCTTTCTCCTCCATTATTTTTAGTATTTATTATTTTTTTTTTCTTGTAATATTTTCCAACGACAAAGCAAAGACTCGTCAAAAAAAAATAATGAGGATACTTTAATTTTAACTGATATAGGAAAATATAGTTATGCGTAAAAATAATATTTAGTCGAATTGTACTTTATTGTGTGTAATTTTTATGTTGTATTTTTTTCTCTTCTTTTTTTACTGTAGTGATGATTTTAATAGCATCATACAGATACACAATGAGAAGCAAAAGGGATAACTGTAGTACACCTTGGCTCAATGCTAATTTTTCAAATTACATGGAAATCATGTCATTAATACAACACAGTTTATTTTTTCATACACCTTCTGCTTAATTTACATATCGTGTCATATTCATGTTCCTTTTTCATAAAAAAATGAATACACAAGTCACTAAATAACCCATCACTCTATTCCTTTTTTTTGTTAGTTTTTTTTCATCATAATGTTGAGCTAACAAGAGAGAGAGAGAATTTGTAAAATGTATTTTTTTTATTATTTATTAAGTTATTGGACAGGAGAGAAAAATGAACAAGTCAATTGACTTATGCCTTTACAAGAGACAAGTTTTTCCTTAGCTTTATCATTTTCATTCTTTTCCTTTATCTTATCAATGAAAAAGTAAAGTCCAAGGGTATGAATTGTAGTTAAAGTTAGTTGTGTTGTACCTACAGTCTACAGACCCAGACATGAAACATAAGTTACACTCCTGGATCGTCATTAAGTTTAAGTGGAGTGAAAATAATAATTATTTATTATGGGACATTTAAAATATTCTTCAGTTAAGGTGACAAAGTAGTTTCTATTTTCATTTTCATTACCAATTTAGTTAACTCGAGGTCATGTGTACACACACGTATTGGCTTGGAAACTTAAAAGTCATTTAGTGGATCATGAGGATGCGATACGATTGTATCAAATTTTTCAAAAATAAAAACAAACAAAATTTCCACTTCCTAGGAAGAATATTATTATACACTCTGTTCGATATTCTATAGATAAAAGAGAATCGAATTGTTGTATAGTCAATTTTTGACGGCTTCAAATTACAAAAATAATATTTTTTTGTGTCTATTTATATAATTTAAAGAAGGTTAGTTAAATTAACTGTAGTTTATGTGTTTTTTAACATTTACATTAAATATCTCTAGTTATTGTGCATCGAGTTGGAGTTGCTGTTTTTTCTCAAAGTTCCAGCTTCTGTGTTCCCTTGATCAGGTTTTTATCATTTATTTGGTTTTCTCTTTTTCCTATTTATTTATTACAGTAAAAAAAATTTCATGTTATCTATTTATTTTGTGTACCTCAGCCTTTCAATAGTTTTTTTTGATTATAGTACAAAGTTACACACAAAGTCAATAGAATCTTATTTGATTTAACACATTAGCATTGAAAAGGAGAGAGAGAGAGAGAGAGAGAGAGGGATGACTGGGTCAAGTGTTCAAATTTCCATGTGTCATCTGTTCGTGCAGTTGTTGTGTGTTGAGGAGTGTTTGTATTGTGTGCCGTGGTTGGTATTAGGGAATCTATATGGAGATTGAGCATGCAATGGCCAAAAATGCAAAAGAATTTTTTTTATTCTTGGATTGCATCCCCATCGTGGGGAAATCCCCCCCTTAAAACATCACTTTGCATACCATACCATAGTACGAAAAAAAAAGATGGTACATTATGGATCATATCTTGAATGCAGAGGAAGAGAGAGACTGGCTTGCCATTTGAAATGACTGAAAATCATAAAGGCATTGGGTTTATGAATAATTCATGTGGAGAAAGTTTTTTGATATTTTATTCCTCAAAAAAAAATAATCTTGTGCGTATAGGAATCCTGTAGATATGTGTTGGCGGATGAGACATTCATTTTCATGTCTATACATCTGTAGGTTCTACAGTTATACTCGTACACTTGTTTTCTTATTCATCCTCAAGTTGTTTTTTTTCTTTCATTGATATGGATAGACATTATGAGACTGTTGCTTGTAACTTTTTTGACTCTTTTTTTTTGTCAGTCTCATGTTTCTTCCTCTAACTACCTGTTGCAAATTACTTGAGAATAATGATAATTAATTATTATTATTATTGACAAATATCACAAAACTACTCGTAGCTCACGACCATGAGTGCGTTTAGAGAAAAAAGAGTTGAATATTCTGAATTGGAATTGACTCATCTTCCTTCACACACGGCATTTTTATCTGGTGTTCTCATTTTAGTGTCTCGTCTGTAGTCTGCAATATTTAATTTATAATTAAATATTCAAGTGTTAAATAAAAATGGAGGGTTCGAATTAATTATCTTTTCGTCACTCTATTCGAGTCTTCCCATTTTCTTAACTGTTTGTAGAGAGAGAGAGAGTATAATATTTTATTAGTAAATAGTAATGCATCATTGAGTAATTTTTTTTTGATCTGGTGAGACTGAGAAGGAATGAATTTGAGTTTAGCAATTTATCAAATAATTGTCGTTAATTATCGACTATATAGAGAGTCAACTATTTGTAACATTTAATTGTACTCAATATTACGTCGTATCAGCAACTTTTTTTAGAAATGTAAGGAAGTGTTATACTCGTTTCTCTCTTCTTCTTTTGTATAAACATTACATGTATTTCCACTTGTATTTTTAAGCTGAGTGATGACAACTCGTGTTGGTTTGGTATGTAGATTTTTTTTGCAATCTTTGCCATTTTTATCACAGGAAAAGGACTACAAAAGCGTGGTCATCTTTATGTCATTTTTCTTTCAACTAGGCTACTGCATTTTGCTACTGAGTTTGTAGTCGACTACTTTGGAGTTGAGATTATTATTTCTTTTTATATAAAAAAAACTTTATTCATTTATCATCATTATCACGTTGAAAAAAAAGTTTTTTGGGGGGGAGGAGGATCATTCATAAGTCCGGAATGAGAGTTGGAGTATATTTGTAGAGAAGGTGTAGAAAAATGATGAAAAATATGAGGAGTTTGTCTTTAGTCATTTGTTAACATGTCAGTCTTGGCTCTAACACAATTAACCACAAACAAGACGAGTAGAGTATTTTTTGTGGTTGTTCCTGAAACAAATGAAGAAATAGTTTTTTTTCTGTCTATTATTTATGAGTATGTACATTACATAGTTACAATTACGAGTACAAGTCTTGTATTTTTTTTATTGAAAAAAAGAGTAATATCTTCAAAAATAAAACATAAATTTTGTCATCCTTCCACGTGTTTAATTCAAGGGAAAAAAGAGTACAAAGGATATGTTTGAAGTAATGATGTAGTCTTTAAAATAAATTTATTGTATTGTGTGTACTGTGTACATTTAACTAGCATACAATTTTGAATGGGGGCTGTTGAAATAGGGAATATAGTTATAGAGTTATAATATTTTATGTTTTTTAGTAATTAGTAAAGTCTAGGAGATGATGTAATATTATTAGACAAGCGAGTTTGTAGGCTGCTACGCAGCCGTCGAGTTAGTGTACTTTAAATGATCAGTTTACGATTTCTTTGTCACACTCCTTCTGCAAGTTCATGTTTACCATGATGAGCGATATGTCATTTATAAAATTGAATTTTTATTTGTGGGGTTAAAATTCTATTTGTAGGGTCTTCCTATTTGTAAATTCGAAACGGCAGGATAAAAAAAATAATTTATTTGTAGGGTCAAACTGTGCTTGGCCTTGATTTTCAGTGTCAAAGTATAATTTATAGGACTTGACCTGAGTACAACAAATTTTGATTTGTATAGCCACAGTTTTATTTGCAAGATCAACATTTAATTTATAGCGAGCTGACAATTTATAGATCCCAATCATTTGTAGGGTTCAAGCTTAAAAGAGTGAAAATTTTATTTGTAGGACCGATTATTATTTGTAAGACCAGGGGCCTATTTCAATTAGCTTTGCACTTTGCACTTTTTCTTTGCAAACAAATAATCGTTACTACAGAAATTAAGTATTATTTTTGAAAAATAATCAAATATTTTTAAAGTTTTACCGGGCGCTTATAATATGACAATTTGCAAAGAAAAAGTAAAAAGTGCAAAGCTAATTGAAATAGGCCCCAGAGTATTGTTAGAATTAAAGTTTAATTTATAGGGTCAAACTTTATGTAAAGGTCCAGCTTAACAGGCATAGTCAGATTATTAATCTGTAGGACTCAAGTAGAATTTATAGACCCAATTTATAATTCATCGGGCAAATCAATTTGAAAGACCAGACTAAAATATACCGAATCAAGCTTTATTTTTGTGAACCCGACCCGAGTATAATTTATCAAGTCAATTTTCCGCGAAAATTGTATCAAAAAACTCAAACGCCAATTTATGCTAACTGACCTTCAAAGTATAATTCTTTGGGTGAAAGGGTCAAAAATGAATTTGTAACATTGAGTACAACTTGTGTGGCCAAAGATTGATTTGAAGAGTCAAAACGTAATTTATGGTGTGGTTTGATCATAGTTTATACGCCTCAAAATTGTAGGACTAATTTAAAAAGTTTAATTTGTCAATGGGTCAAAAGCCAACTTGTATGATCCCACCAGGATAAAACTTGTATGACCACAGCTTTTTTTAAACTCAGATTTTAATTTGTGTGGCCAAAGATTTAATTTTAGAGACACACTTCATTGATATGGCGAGATTATTATTTTGGGCCAAAGAATTTGTAGGACCCAAGCATTGGCAAGATAAAAGTTCCTTGGATCAAAGGGTCAAAGTTTAATTCGAAGGACAAAAGTTGGTTGGGTTATATACTGTGGGACTAGTAGTGTTTGGTGCCCATGTATGTGGTGCCCATGTATTTGGTGCAGTTAAAATAATATTTATTATTTATATTTTAGTACAAAGTATAATCAAAGAGAAATGCTCAGTTAAATATTGTTTGTTGGGGGTGGGGGAGGAAGATCATCTGGCAAGATGACAGTAAACCCGCTACACTTGTTGTCTCTCTCATGCCGATTTCTTGTACCCGAATGAGAAAATGTTTTGCCACACACGTGACATAAAAAAAGGTCCCTTTTCCAATGGACCTTTCCCATGTGCAAAAACTTTGCTGAGGGGGAGGGCAAAGTTAATTTGCACATGGTGCACCACACAGACAAAGTGACTCCTGGAGGTAAAACGTCCACGTCTTCTTCCTCGACCTCGCCCGGCTGGTCATGTTGACCACTAGAATGTGGGGGGTCATTAAGTGGACCTACTTGGGCGCTTAATGGAGTCGTTGGGGAGGAACTTGTAGAATTATTTGGGGAGCATACGTCAACATGAGACGTATGCTGATCTTTGCTTCCATCATTTTCTTCTTCTTGTCTTGTTGGTCGTTTCTTTTGTCTCATGGCTCTGTTTCTATTATTAGTCCCGACAAGGTGTGGACATTTGTCCCAATGAGCGCAGAGCTTTGAGTTAGTGTCTGTTACAAAGTCACAGGCTCCCCCACATTTAAAATATGCTGTCCTGTAAAAAGTGTTTAAGTTTTAAATAAACTTTTTACAAAATGTGAGTCAAAACTAGACTAAGAGACGAATTTTATACAATAATACACAAAATCAAAATGATAATAATTCCGATGTTTTTTGAAGTTTTGCTCACCTTTTGTCAAGCTGAACGGGCTGCTTTTTAGGTCCCATTTAAATATTTTGAAATATTTAAACAATTTTTAAAAAAATATTTCAAGTAGATCAAGCACCTTAAACCCTTCTTGTTCTTTCAACAATGCTCCCATAAATGATTAAAGGCCAGCTTATCTGTTCACCTTGTGAAGGGTAAAGGGAAAAAAGAATGAGAAAGGGATGAGTCATCCCTCTCACCATGACTCATTATTGTTGGACCCTTGAGAAGAAAAATCAAAGAAATTTGAGTCATTTTAACGGGCAACGAGGACGAGCAATCATTTTGAAGTCAATATTTTCACAAAATTGATAATTTCAAATTTTTTTACCGTGTGGGTGTCAGGACAATGGCCAATATAAGAGCTGTGGCTCTATTGCATTATTCGCAAACCAGTCGCCGCATGTCTTCGTTTCATTTGGGACGTCTTATACCTGATGAGAACACTGCCATAGAATTTTTTATGTTAGTGGACTTGATTTCTCGTCAGGTATTTTGTCCTGAATGTGGACAAGACATGCACCGGCTAAGAGAGTCAACTCGAGTCTTGGGGTTCCGATGGGTATGTAACCCATGCGGAAAATTGCGCGTTTCGCCTTTCAAAAATACATTTTTTGAGAGACAGAATCTCCCGTTTGACAAGACGCTCCTTGCCATGCTGTCATGGATCTCTGGGGTCAAAGTGACTCGGGCTGTAGAGGATGTCGATGTGGCGGTCACAAAGGCTGTTGACTTCTACAGCTTCTTTAGAAAAGCTTGTGAAGTACATGTAGAGCATGACAAAGAGCAGATTGGGGGAAGGGATGATGTGTTGGAGGTGGATGAGAGCTTTCTCTTTAAGAGAAAGTATCGTCGCGGAAGGATGCTTTACCGAAGCCGGAAGCAAACTTGGGTATTTGGGGGGGGGGTCAGCAGACTGACTAAAAAAGTCTTTGCCCGTCGAATACCCGACAAGAAGCGCGCGACGCTTGATCCCATCATGCGCGAAAAATTGCGCGTCACAGTTTCGTTATGTCCGATGAGCACCGGTCATATAGAGGCTGTCACTTGCGCCTTGGATTTAAGGGTCACGCAGCTGTTAACCACAGCCTGGAGTATATTCGAAGACTCCCGGTTTTGGTTTCCGGCATGAAC